>OMNO01076389.1:0-13823 GCA_900303215.1 Trachyrincus scabrus | reverse complement strand
GTTAGCACAGATTCAACAATACACAATAAAGTATACACGAACACTGTTTAACAGCAGCACTGTGTGAATTTGACAGACCTTCTGGTTAAGGTCTTTCAGGTTGTAACAAAGCAGTTCCTTGCATCGATGCGGTATGACACAGTGAGTCGGGCAGCATGCGATTTGCCGGTGAGATGTAAACTGGTCGCATGTAAAAGTACATTTCGCTGTGATCATTTTATAGGGTAAATTAAACTTTTGTGTCCGAACCAGGTGCTAGGATAATCGTGACGCCGTTAAAGAAGCGCATCAAGTTTTACAGGCGGCACCCTCTGCCCATGATACACGAGGTTGCCTAGCAACAACATTACAACGTAGTATGTATCTGTAAGTGTAATTATGCATTTGTCCACGAGATGGCGCCAACTCTCTACCCAAAAAACGACCTCAGTTATAGCCATATACATATGGTCATAGCCTCGTGAGACCAGTGTCTATGGCTAAGCACGACGAGCTGGGAACTGTAGTTCTCCTGACTAGCGGATGGACGTACCTGGTGACTAGCACGACGAGCTGGGAACTGTAGTTCTCCTGACTAGCGGATGTGACGTGCCTGGTGACTAGTACATGCATATGAGTACACGTCCTGGATGTCGGAGGCACTGTGTGCAGTAGTTGGACAATCCCTCAGCAGTGACAGTCCTCGGGATTTAGATGACTGTGTGTTTTTTTTTTTAGCGAGCTACCTTTAGCTAAACAGTTAAGATAGCGGGTCCAAGATTCAAATTAGCCAGCATATGATGGTATTTTCAGCGCCAACGCCTTTTTCAGTGTTGACTTATTTTCGGTTAGCTTAAACATTTTAGTGTTATACATCATGGATGATGATCACAGCCGTTAACGCGAAACCAAGTTTAATTTAGCTCGCTAACTGTCGGCCGACAACTTGTGTTTGGCGCTAGAGTGTAGACTAGCCGTGTTGCTTTAGTTTTTACTTGATAGTGGCTAGCTCTCTCTCTCTGTGAGTTACCCGTTACATTAGCCACATAGCATAGCATAGCAACGTGCAGTGGTCCATCCAGATAAAACCGGACAATATAAGCTAGTTTAGGTTAGCTTTTAAGTTTTGAATTCGTAACATGAAACAAGTCGCGTCGGATACGTTAGGATTCGTTCCCCAGAAGGACATTGTGTATAATAAACTCCTGCCATATGCAGATAAACTAGACGCCGAGTCCAATGACATTTTGGGTAAAATAAAAGGAAACCTGGCCCGAGCGGTGCAGCTGAGGGAGATATGGCCGGGCGTCCTGTTTTGGACAAGGAGACTTTCCACGTAAGTGTTGATTCACATAATTCACACACACATATTTACTATATTAATGTTAACTGACGCCGAAGTTATACTTGACGTACATATATTTGATCTCTGTGTTCGATCCAAATTTTTTTTTAACTTTGACGTGAGTGACTTATTTTGATTATGCAAAGTCATCGCTCACAGTGAACTATTTACACATACTGAACTGTACTGACGAGCTAATGACGCCTTGTGGGGGGACATCACGTCCAATTATGGCTATTTGACGTTGCCCAATCACGATGTAGCAGTATGTAAACAACATCCCGTGTTGTCACTTCTGTCGTTGCCCCTGCACTGTATAATGCTGTAGTAAGTGATTCTTATTTACACCCTTGTTAAGCATTACGCGTTTAAGAAGGGTTGTTTCAAATGTTGCCTATTTACATCCCAAATGTTACATGCATACAATTACATATCTTCAAATACCATCAACAAGTCATCCATTTACTGACAATGTCTTTGTTTTGTTATTAGTTGCGAGTATTTCATATAGTAGTAATAACAATATTGTAATGTCATAGGTTCACACTTGTCCTGGATCCCTCCCAGTGCTCTTGCTGGTTAAAGCTCTCTTAGTGGGTCATGGTCTGCTTGAGTAATGGAAGGTCTGAATTCAGGCTGGCCCACATTCTCTATAGACTCAGAGGTTCACACATGCATTATTGGAGGAAACCTGATCCAGGGTCCAACTGGATCAATTTGCATAGCTTATAGTTGAGTTATATTATTTATTGTTTCATCTAAACAAGAATGTAAAAACAACAATATTTTCTTATGTTGTTCCCATTTTTCCTCAGGTGTTGACCAGGATATTGCTTTTCATATGGTGTGTTCACAAACTCTGTCTTTAATCCTTTAATCTGTTGTGTAGGTATATGCGTCTGTATGGACGGAAGTTCAGCAAAGAGGACCATGTGCTCTTCATCAAGCTGCTCTACGAGCTAGTCACCATCCCCAAGCTGGAGATCAGTATGATGCAAGGCCTCTCGCGTCTCCTCATCAACTTGCTCAAGTAAGAATGACCACCGTCATCATCATAATCATCATCAAGAGTCACTCTCCCTGTCCTAGCATGAGTACGCACTGATCTCATCTCAATTCAGTTCAATACAATTTTAGACTTTGGCGGGCATTTTATAAATGGATATATGTATGAGAATCTAATAATAATCATAATACACTTTGTACTCCATGTTAATTATGGTCAGAAACTGCATGCAAAATTGTGGTAATCTAATGTCATTCAAGATTGCCGGTAGTTGTCCTACCTATCTATTCATTTGACCGTCTGATGATGTTGCTGACTGACCAAATGATCAATCCAACAGAAAAAGAGAGCTCCTCTCCAGGGAGGACTTGGAGTTGCCTTGGAGGCCACTGTACGACCTGCAGGAGCGCATCCTGTACTCCAAGACAGAACACCTGGGCCTCAACTGGTTCCCCAAGTAAGCCCCTGTCTTTGGGGAGGGGGTTTAACTCTTTTATATTTGTTGAGTATTATTGGTGAAGTATGTGGAAGCAATTTAATGGGCAATTCCTAGAAATGTAAATGGTGAGAAATGATTGAGTGAACCATTAAACTGTTTTACCAATTAAATTGGTAAAACAAAAATGGTGTTCCATTGTCCCAGTGGCTTTTCCCCGCTTGGCACAACAATAATATTTCCTTTATACAACTTCATCACTTCACTTCACTTACCTGATCTGTAAATCCACTTTAGTTGGTGTGTCTAATAAAAGGCCAATGCTAAATTAATTGAAAAGTTATGATTTGATAAAGCTATGTTACCCTCTGATCACGGGAACTGTTGTTTACGGAGCCCCTAAGGCCGGAGAAAAAAATGATGGGGAAAAATAGTCTGCTATCCAGAGATAGGTTTTGTTTTCCTGAGATAGGTTTTACAAGGTCTTGCAGTAAATATTGTGAGATCTTGCAATAAGGTTTGCGACAGTACAGAGCTACTTCCGGATCATTGTTTCACATTGACATAGCAAAGACGATAGATATAGAGAGATAGATAGATAGTAGCAGTCGACCCTGCTACCTGCCACTAAAGTGGCTTTTCTGGGCTCCTCTGACACAAAGGACACAGGCAGTAGATGATAGAAACCGGTTTATTGCATGGTTGAGAATTGTTTTGCAGGCAGAGCAGGTGGTAAGTGCTGACATGTCTGCGCTACTCCTGAGTGTGTGTGGTGATGTCTGGTTTAACTTGTGGGCCTTGATTACATAATACTCATGAATAGATGTAACGTTACAGTGAATTAACACATTGGAGAAGTTAACATAATACTCATGAATAGATGTGACGTTACAGTGAATTAACACATTGGAGAACTTAACATAATACTCATGAATAGATGTGACGTTACAGTGAATTAACACATTGGAGAACTTAACATAATACTCATGAATAGATGTAACGTTACAGTGAATGAACACATTGGAAAACTTAACATAATACTCATGAATAGATGTGACGTTACAGTGAATGAACACATTGGAGAACTTAACATAATACTTGAACTTTGTCGGCAGACATGTGAAACCACACAGATGGGTCGGAGTGGAAAATGAGTAGACAATGACTTGGAAGTAGTTCTGTATTATACCTCCATGGTACCTCTTTTTTTTTATTTTTTTTTTACTTATTTTTGTGAAATCTTGTAAAACTTATTGCGCAGACTTATCTTGGGAAAACAAACCTAATTCTGGATAACAGATGTATTTGTGTGTTTCCACCATGCCCCTTTAGGGGCTCCGTAGTTGTTGGCGGTTGACTCGACTCAGAAAACGACACTGTACCAAAGGGAAATGACTGGAACTCCGTGGTTCTATGTGGAATGGGGTTTATATAACTTGATTTGCCTTTCATTATTCACCACAGCATTGCAGACCATTTCCAACCTGTTCAAATTGCCTTTATTAATCCCTCAAATTTGATTCAAGGCACCGAAATTAGCAGCAGCTTAACATATCTCCTTAGGTAAGGTAGTTTTGACTGCTCCCTTCATTTTCAGTTGATTTTATATATCCAATTATCATATGAATACAAAGTATTTTGTGTATTTCGTTTACTGCAGTGGAAGAAAACTCTCGTCCCACTAACATAACACACTGTCCATGTTCCACGAATGACACGTTACAATAGTTAACAATACGGTGGACAACGTTGACCACCTTCCCCTCACATCATTTCCCAGCAAGCAGTGCGAGGTGCTCTTCTATGGTGCTATGGAAACATTGGGTGTTTGTCATTGCAGTGCCCTGGAGGCATGTTACAATGCAGAATAACAAGCTGCACTGACCAATAGCCTTAGGCCTTAGTCACATGTTGCCTGTAGACGCCACGCATGTCTGTTAACACAAGCAGAAGATGGTGACGAGCCTTGTCTTACATGTTCTATCTTATTTTAAAACGATTAGCATTTTGACGTTTGCTGAATGTGTTTCTTTATGCCTTTCTCTCCTCTCACATTCAGTTCTCCACGGCCTCGCTCATCCTCTAAACTCATAATGATAAAATTGTTTCAGAGGTGGTAAGGACAATACTTCTCTTTGTGTTTTTTTTATTTTGTTACTTTTGAGTTCATCCTTTTACGGCACCTGTTTTTTTTTAATGATGCATGAGAAAAATAATTGACAAACAAACAAACAAACAAACAAACGCCAAATGCACCAGGCCCCCACCGTTTTCTTTTTAGTGTGACAGGAGCAGAATCAATACCATGTCAATGTTAACATTCCACTCATACTGGAGACTGTCGCACTGCAGCTAACTGAAATGCTTTCTTCCTATCCCCCCCCCACCCCCATCTCAACCATATCCATTTTTTAAAATTTAATTTTCCATATAGAATTGTACTTGTTAATTGTTAATTTGTGGATTTATTTATTTTTGTCTTGAACATACATTTCTGTTCAGAGCAAATCATAGCAACGCTAGTGAAAGGTACAGAACTACACAGGATACTACTCACACACCCACAGTGCTCTCACATCCGCTATCTATGTTTTTGTCTCACCTGCTTGTATAACATATATCGCTGAACACACTGCTCCTAAAGATAGTTTAGAGCCCAGTAATAGACTTCCAAGGGTAACGGGGAGGTGCACAAGTTCCTGACACCGTTATTTTACTCGTGGGAATCCAGCGAGGTGAAAGTGAGGGTTTGCCCTATTTAAAACACTTGAGTGCATTGTGTGGGGGTTCCTCTCTTAGTAGTAGGATGGCTCACACTCATTTCAGGGCTGATTTGAACTTTGAGCGCATGAGTTTAACATTGTTTTGTGGCTGGTAGGCTTGTTTTAATGGCCCTATTACAGTAAAACGTCAGGCCAAACTTTTATGGAAAGATTTATGAGAGGTCACCCTTGCACCCTTGATCTGACTACCTTTCGTTGACGCTCATCTGGAAATGCATGGCTGAGGTGAAACTGTTGTTGTTGTTGTTATGTTGGAGGTTGGAGCCGGGCATGGTCGTAGTTTGCATGTGAGTGGATATTGGGGGGGGGGGGCTCTCTATTGGTCTCTAGAGCTTTCACCACTGTCATGTGACCAGAGTTTTACCGTTGCCATCCATTGGTGGAGGAGAAACAGGTCAGGAGTTTGCTTGGATATCACACAGCTTTATAAATGCTTGCAAATAAACAGAAGCAGACACTTTCCTAACAGTGTCCTACTGCTGTGAATGAATCACGGGTGAACAAGATCCATGCTAATGCTCCAGGCTTTAGGGGAACTGGTGGGGTTAACGATCTGTGGCAGCAATCCAATATTTTTTAATTTTGTGACATAAATTCGTAGGAGCTTCATTGTTTCACTGTTTACTTACTACACACCTGTTCCTTATGTTTGTATTCTTTCCTTCGACGTTTCACTGTACACTGGTCAGCTGTTGAAGGAATTGCTGTGTGCATGCAGTCAGACTCTGTCTAATTGCATTTGTGTGATCATTGTTTATAATCAACTGTTTATGTTACGTGGTATTTTGGTGTTGACGTCTTACCCTATTTCTCTTTCTCTCTTTTTTTTCAGCTCTGTGGAAAATGTTTTAAAAACGCTTGTTAAGAGCTGCAGACCGTGAGTATATCTTACTGGTTTTATATGCATCGTTTGCTTTCTGTCTGATTGGTCGTGCAGTTGTTTTCATATGTCCAAAGTCTTGCAAATATGCATATAATTACATATCTTCAAATATCACCAAAAAGTGAACAATTTACTGACGATGTCTTTGTTTTGTTATTAGTTGTGAGTATTTAATATAGTTGTAAAAAACATATTCTAATGTCATAGGTTCACACTGAATTCCTCCTAGTGCCTGTCTGTCATTCTGGTTGAGGCTGTTTTATAATCACCTCACCAATACTTGTTAGGTATTCACAGAGTATCTGTGGATACCTATTGTTATTTCTAGTTGTCTTTTTATGTCTTTTTAGTCTTTTGACCATAGCATGCCATACTATTCCCATTCCCAACTTTATAATGACGAAAAGGTCAAGTCTAAAATCATCAGAAGATGCTCTCCTTGTCTCCATGTTGCATGTGTCGTACTACACTGTGTACACTGCAGTCAGTGAAGCAGCCTTTATATTCGGTCTCACTCTGGATGTTCTCGCCACACAAAACATGGCTTTGCCCTCATCAGCGGGGCCTCCATTGTGATGGCCAAAGTCGTGTGTGCATATCTGTGGCTGAGCGTATCTCAAGTGCCAGGGCTGCGTCTCTCAGCTTGCACTTAGGCTGATAATCCTATTATCTCGTCTAATTCGGTCGTGTGACAGTTTCCTGTCACTGTGAGAGGAGAGAGTGATTCTATCGTCGGCTGCAGTGCCGCCTCCGTGTGTGCGTGTGTGTGCGTGCGTGTGCGTGTGTGTGTGCGTGTGCGTGCGTGTGCGTGTGGATGGGACGTGTGGATGGGACGTGTGCTGGGTTGGAAGCGGCAGTGTTTTGTAGGCCTGTTGCAAACATAAGGCCCTCAAGTAGACCACAGAGCCGGTGCGCTGAATCGGTGCCCTGGGTTTACAAAAGCACACGGTGAACCGAGAAAAACCCGGATTTACACAAAAAAAACACCCAAAATGGTTCAACTCGCATTCCCTCCCTATTATGAAAATTACACTCCTGCATGGGAATTATGGCTGTTACAAATCGTACCCTACTCCCCCTACACTCTATGTAAAAAATAAAAACATTTTTATGAAGGTACTAAAGGTTTTAACCATCGACATGTCCGAGGCCATGTCCGTACATGAAACGATACTAGAAACACTTGGGCAGTCTAATCTTCACAAGCGTTCCTTTCCACACATGGCCTTTGTTCTCAGTGCCCTTAATAGCCCCTGGACAATGTGATCTGGGAAGTCGTGGTGTAGAAGGCCCCTGGGCAGATTGGCAGTACAGCACATAGCTCTATGGTGTCTGTTTATAAACAACAGTCCATAAACAGACTGTTGACATACTCTGGCAGCTGCCGTAAGTGCTTCCATTGTTGGGTCTTTGTCTTGGGTATATCTATCTATCCGAAAGCCCCCCATTGACCCCCATGTAAAATAAATGGCAAAGAAGCCAATGCTCTACTTGTCCCCATCTAGATATTTCCCAGAGTCGGCCACCCAGGAGATGCTAGAGGAGTGGAGGCCGCTGCTCTGCCCTTTCGACGTCACCATGCAGAGAGCCATCAGCTACTTTGAACTCTTTCTGCCGACCACCCTGCCCCCAGAGCTCCACCACAAGGGCTTCAAGTAAACACAATCCCACTGCAAAAGCATCCTCATTGCCTGCATGTATGAATTTAGCACATGAGTGTGGAGCCTTTTTACAAGAGGTTCTTATTCTGGCAGGTTGTGGTTCGACGAGTTGACCAGCTTGTGGGCATCTGTGCAAAATCATCCTAGCTGGGAGGTGGTGAGTAGATGAACTGCCCTACTAATTAATAGGCATGAATGAATGGAGTGGTGCGGGCTGTATCGAGGTGATCCATGTTTACAATGTGTGCGAGTTCTACCTCTGCTTCATTTCGCAGCATCTGGTCAATCTCTTTGCGCGCCTGGCCAACGACAACATCGGCTACATTGACTGGGACCCTTACATCCCAAAGGTTAGCAGCACGTTCACTCCCCTCTAGGCTAATTTTTGCTGTCAACCGCAACCTTGTTTATTTTGGTGGTTGTGGCACATGCAAGGAGGACCCTTTTGCCCAGACCATCACGTGCTAATGGTGTGGATTACACCGCTGTAGACATCGCGTCCTGTCAGGGAAACAAACTATCAGGTGTCCTTGTTGACGTGGCTATTGGTCACAAGTGGTAGATGCGTTGCGTCATGTCCTTGCAACTCTTGAGTCACATCAGGAATATTATTGATCAACACAATCTTTCAGGGAGGTTCTTAGCATGAATAGATTATTCACATTTATCAATATAGTACTTGTGTTAGACGGTTAACTCATTGCACTTGACATAAACTCAAAGATGTACAATGAAAAGGCTTATAAAATACAAAATATTGTTGATATAAAGACAGGATAATCTCGCAATACAATACACACACTCCTTTGGATGTGAGACCCATCAATACCAACAATTACAATGTGTGTCGGGTTTCATTTTGTCTCGTCTGCCATCATAGATTTTCACCAGAATCCTGAGGAGTCTGAATCTTCCGGTGGGGACCAGTCAGATGTTGGTCCCGCGATACGCAGCGAATGCCTACGACATCAGCCATGTAGTCCTCTGGGTCTCATCCTTATTGGTCAGTATATGGTTTTTGTGATTGCTTCTTTTCATCCTATAAGCTTATCATGCTCATTGTTCATAACGTCTGCTGTTCAACTTCCAGGGAGGACCCAGCAAGCAAGCCCAAGCCCAGCTCAGTGGTCTTTTCAACAGTATCACCTCTTTCTTCCACCCCTCCAATCACGGTCGCTGGCTGGTGAGGCTTTTTTGACTTATTCCTATGTGTTCGTTGACAATGGTACAAACCTTCCGTTTCTCTTTGAAATGTGCTGTCCATTTACTTCAAAAAAAGATGACAAGAAAAATCTTACACTTGTTTTCTAGAAAGATTCTGTAGCTTCCAGAATCCTGGAGTCAGGCGTGAGGAGAGTGAGGCTGTAGCGGTGTACAGGCTAACCCTAAGGTCACTAGGATCATGCTACATGCCTTTCTTTTTTCAGGGACCCCCCCCCCCACCACCACCTCAAGGCCTTGCAGCAGTCCTAGTCTTCATAGACAGACTTGTAATCTTATCCAGGGGAAAGTTTAGTGTTTACTCTGCACTGTTGCTTGGAGAAGAGATGTTCTTTCTCTCAGCAGCATTCTACTTTCCAATTCTACTTTATCAATTACTCGCCCGTTATAGATTTTCATGCCGGAATAAAAACATTAATGCTGCCAATTCTTCAATTGTAAGCATAGTTCCCAAACAGATCTCCCAATCGATCTCAAATAAGTGAAATGGAATCAAAACATCTGTTTAAACTGCTCTGATTACTCATGCTGCTTAATACAAGATTGATCCACTCATATGGATAGTAGGTCCCAAATACTGCTTGTGATGCCCAGCCATTCGCTGCAGGAATATAGCCATGGAAACACCCTCATTTCCCATCTGGGATTAATAAACTACATCTTTATATTAAAGTGTAAATTATGCGTTATAAAATGCCATTGCCTGGACTACTTTGGATTATAGTAAGCAACAAACTCAGTGGTATCGGTGAATGGTGAACGTTTTTTTTTAGATATCTTCCACTCGATGTTTGATGAAGGGGGAAATAATAGGCAGGTGACAGCGCGCTACGTTCAGACTGATGTCTAAGTGCGCTCTGTTTACAGAACAAAATCCAAACCTCAAGTCTCGATTTTCTTGATGCAAGATAGACCGGCATTCAGTATAATACATTTGTTTAGAATTTTCAAGTGTGTGTGTCAGACCACCAGATGATTCCCCCCTGCCCACAGCTCAATTAGCCCTGCCCTGTATGAAGGTCAGGCTGACCGACCTTGCCACTCACTTCCCTATATCTTATGTGCGTTTTGTTTCTGGTTCTCTCGTTCAGATGAAGCTGATGAAGCTACTGCAGCGGCTGCCCGCCAGCGTGGTCCGCCGGCTCCACCGCGAGCGCTACCGCAAGCCCACCTGGCTCACGCCCGTGCCGGACAGCCACAAGCTCACGGAGCAGGACATCACAGACTTTGTGCAGAGCATGATGCAGCCGGTGCTGCTGGCCATGTTCAGCAAGACGGGCAGCCTAGACGCGGCCCAGGCCCTGCAGAACCTGGCCCTGATGAGGCCCGAGCTGGTCATCCCTCCGGTGCTGGAGAAGTGAGTAGAGAAGTGGTGCCGTAACACTTGTGGATGTGGTTATTTATGCGTTTATTTTTTTTCTTTGTGCAATCCATTTGGAGAAGTGAGTAGAGTGTTCAAGACTTGGTGTTGGTGTGGTTATTTGTATTTAACCCCATACGGTCGTTTTGATTTCATTGTCCTTTTACATTTTTGTATTCGTATTGTGAGTTTGGCTAGTAACTCTTTGTTTGTGAAGTTATTTGAGACCTGTTGTTTTGGAAATGGTAAACTCTTCTGCCTCTTGATTGGGGAGGAATAGGATTACATTAGTCTCGATTACATTTGTGGAAAATTGTGAAATGTGCTCTCATTGGTTGCGAACTACCCACAACAGAAAAACAACAAACCACTGAACATATGAATGGTTGTCTCAGTTTATCAGGCAATGATATTTATACAATGACCTGTTTTCATTTGTTCTGAGACAACCAAGTGAGGCACAGAGCAAAAATGTCACAGCCAGAGCCTGTGACATTTTTGCTCTGTGCCTCATGCATCTCCCCTGCCTTCGATTGCTCACAGTTTTCACAGTTTAGAAATTAAGGTGGTAACTATCAGATTTATTCTATTCACACGGAATTCTATTCACACTGAATGTTGAACGTTTTGTGAAATAATTACAACTGGAACATCTCAACATTTGACATTAATAATAGTGTCATTCATTTGTTACCTGGAAGATTTCCAAAGTTATATTTTCAGTTTACTTTTCGCTTATAGTGAAACTCACAGCACAGTACACAGTGTCCTCCTGATGATGATGATGAATGTCGTCTTTGATTCATAGGACCTACCCGGCCATGGAGACCCTGACGGAGCCCCACCAGCTGACTGCCACCCTCAGCTGCATGATCGGCGTGGCCCGGAGCCTGGTGTCTGGAGGGGAGCGCTTCCCAGAGGGGCCCACTCACATGCTGCCCCTGCTGGTCAGAGCCCTGCCTGGGGTCGACCCCAACGACTTCAGCAAGTGCATGGTGGGTGTCATGCTTGTAGCTTCCTGCTTCCCCTGCTCCTAGAGCATACGGAGGGTTTTTTTTCAAATATGTTTGTTTTCCTCTTTAAAGGACAATTCAGGTCTGGGTGATCAAACCATCGTAACAGTCTCTCCTGCTTCACTAAAACATCCATAACCAATATAATTAGTCAAAACCACTCGTTCACCCGATTTTTGCCTAAGCATTTCAGACTTTTTGTAATGCACCACCCCCCAATAAAAAAAACAATAGTGTATCAATTACTCGCCCGTTATAGATTTTCATGCCGGAATAAAAACATTAATGCTGCCAATTCTTCAATTGTAAGCATAGTTCCCAAACAGATCTCCCAATCGATCTCAAACAAGTGAAATGGAATCAAAACATCTGTTTAAACTGCTCTGATTACTCATGCTGCTTAATACAAGATTGATCCACTCATATGGATAGTAGGTCCCAAATACTGCTTGTGATGCCCAGCCATTCGCTGGAGGAATATATTTTTGCCTAAGAGCATTTTGGACTTTGGTTTTTGTAATGAGACATTTTGTAAATTACTTGTATGGCGATTCCACAAACTCTGTTGACCACAACCACACACCGTAGTTAAAAATAAATTAGCAGTGTGTATCTTTCCACTGCTGCAGAATCGTGTTTTTAATCAACTGATTGTTTTTTCCTTTTCATTTCTAAAGCAGTTCAATTAATTTACACATAACACATAACAAATGTGTTATTTTAATAACGCAAAAAGCTAAACTACCATATTACGTAGGATTCATGCTTGGACGTCAGTGGCTTTCATGTCCACTCATCAGTCCAAGTCCGACTCTGTTACGGCAGAGCTTCAGTGTAGCCTAAATGTTTCTGAAGACACACGGCTTCCATAGTATGAGAGTACAAATAAGGTGGTTTGAACATTGTGCAAAGTTTGGATGAAATTGCACGGCAGGACTAGCGATATTCATCAGAAAACATGACGACTGATTGCCAGAAAAGGAAAAAAAGATTGCTACCTGTTCTATTCATGTTTATTAAATTACCAACCCGGTATTATTAGTAGGTAGAGCTTTTTGGTATTTTCTATTTTCTCTTATTTCTATGGCAACTGACCATGGAAAACAGAATCCTGGGGAGAACCCTAGAACATTGAATAAATATTATTATTACAGCCAGTTAGTTAGTTAGTATACCAAAGTATTCAAATAGTGTTCTAATATCCGAATACAAAACTAACAAAGGATAATTCGCTTATTGGAGTATTTGGGGCCAGCCCTACCCACATTTAATAAACAAATTAATATAATGGTATATATTCTGATAAAATGTTGAATATTCTCATTCTAATTGTGTGTCTATTTATTATTTATTTATCGGTGCTGTACACCGATAAAGTATAAACAATGTCCCCTTTGTCTCCTTGACTTTCGCGACTTTCGCTTAAGCTAGCAACACTTTTTGATTTGACAAATATAATAATATTAATAATTGCAAAATGACGGTGGGGACGGTGTGAATAAAATCCAAACTGGTGGCGCATGCAACACCGGTAACCTTGACAACACTACCAGGAAAGGCGGTTACGATGGTTTGATCACCCAGACTGTCCTTTAATCTCCGAACATCATCTCGTCAACCCCCTTGCAGATAACGTTCCAGTTCATTGCTACATTTGTGACACTCGTGCCTTTGGTGGACTGCTCCTCTGCCCTACATGAGCGAACAGACCTGACCAAGGTGAGTCACTCTTATCAGATGTGGTGTGTGTGTGTGTGTGTGTGTGTGTGTGTGTGTGTGTTGAGTGTTGAGTGTTGCAATAGTCATGTCTCGGAGCTGGAGTTCATTGTTTAATGTTTAATTTTTTAAACATTAAACATTAATTTTTTTCTTTTCAGGTGGAGCGAGAGCTGTGCTCAGCTTCAGCAGAATTTGAAGACTTTGTCCTTCAGTTCATGGATAGGTATTCTATTCTATTCTATTCTATTTCTTGCCACTTGGACCTTTTTGGTTTCTCTTTATAACAAGGGTTGATGGGAAGACTAATGTGTTAACTACTATGGTTAGCAAACCATTAGAACCCAGTTTTTTCTATATTCTATTTTGTACTATTGAGGGCGTGGTTATTTTACTAGTTCAGATCTTACAATCCAATTC
>OMNO01076388.1:0-10299 GCA_900303215.1 Trachyrincus scabrus | reverse complement strand
GCTGGTTTACACCGGAAACCAAACCTGACCGGCAGGTTTTTGTCTGATGACAGGCTCCCTTGTTCAGGGTGTAAATACCATCCCACTACTCACTACACAACAACCCACAACAACCCACAACAACACACACTACCAACACACTACTACCAACACTACTACCAACACACTACTACCAACACACTACTAACACACTACTACCAACACACTTCTATCAAGGATACGCCTTGGATAAGGGCATCCTCTAAATGAATAAATAGCAGATACTACTACGTAATATGGAGGTGATTGTAGACCTAGCATGTAGACGGGCTAGATGCGGTGGTTTTGTGTAATTGGACGAGATCTGGAGTACAGATCTTTTAATAACCTCCTATAAATACCTTCTGGTTCTGGGTCACTCTCGGAGATCCTCATTTATTTTTTTCCGAATGGCCTGTTTGAGAGTAGGTGGTCGGTATCTAGGACACGGCGTCCCGTGTGGGAAGAAGCGCCATGGATAGCGCGTGCTGTGTGAACAGACACACGCCTGTAGTGTGTTCTTAGTGTGTGCTCAGGCATGGGAACAGGAAGTTCAAAGGACAGGGGAATGTTTGCGATCAGATCGATGAAAGTGGAGTCGAGTGTACACCGGCTGTTCACTGGTTCACCACTAGGGGGATCTTTTACCTGAATACACGTTAGATCAGATATTAAGGCTAGATTATGGGGGGCATTGGTTGTTTGTGTTTTTCTTTGGGGATAAACCACAATCTCTGCTACAAAACCCTTAACCTTTATATCTACAACCCTTAACCCCTATATCTACAACCCTTAACCTCTATATCTACAACCCTTAACCCCTATATCGACAACCCTTAACCTCTGCTACTAAAACCCTTAACCTTTATATCTACAACCCTTAACCCCTATATCTACAACCCTTAACCCCTATATCTACAACCCTTGACCTCTATATCTACAACCCATAACCCCTATATCTACAACCCTTAACCCCTTAACCCCTATATCTACAACCCTTAACCCCTATATCTATATAACATAACTTAACCATCTCTCAAATGGCATCCAATCTCACACGAAGGAATTCCAATGAGCAACTATGTTCGAGTTACAGCTCAGCGCCACATTGAGCATCGTGTTTAATGAGCACTCCGTCAGCTTTTGCATCAGGCTGGGAAACGCTACCACCGGGCTGGGAAACGCTACCACCGCCTGGGAAACGCTACCATCATAAGAACCAATGGAAGGTGCTCCTTCCATTGGTTCTTCCATTGGTTATTGTGAGGGCACCTTCCACAGCTTCTATGCTCGATGGTGAACACCAGCGTCAACACACCACCCGTCACTCATACGTTATGAAACTGAATGTTATTACAGCTTTGAAAGCGGACCCCTGTGGAGCACATGGAACGGCAAGTTGACGCGATGAGGCCCTGGTTTTAGTCCTAACCATCTTTTAGTTACTGCGGTCCATGTAACATGTCCTAGTTAGTCCCCAATACTAACCATGTCCTAGTTAGTCCTAGTTAGTCCCCAATACTAATCATGTCCTAGTTAGTCCCCAATACTAACCATGTCCTAGTTAGTCCCCCAATACTAACCATGTCCTAGTTAGTCCCCAATACTAACCATGTCCTAGTTAGTCCCCAATACTAACCATGTCCTAGTTAGTCCTCAATACTAACCATGTCCTAGTTAGTCCCCAATACTAACCATGTCCTAGTTAGTCCCCAATACTAACCATGTCCTAGTTAGTCCCCCAATACTAACCATGTCCTAGTTAGTCCCCAATACTAACCATATCCTAGTTAGTCCCCAATACTAACCATGTCCTAGTTAGTCCCCAATACTAACCATGTCCTAGTTAGTCCCCAATACTAACCATGTCCTAGTTAGTCCCCAATACTAACCATGTCCTAGTTAGTCCCCAATACTAACCATGTCCTAGTTAGTCCTCAATACTAACCATGTCCTAGTTAGTCCCCAATACTAACCATGTCCTAGTTAGTCCCCAATACTAACCTATTAGTCCGCCCGTGGACTCCAGCACCGTGTACTCACGTCGTAGTAGACGTCCCGGGGAGGTTTCTCGTGGTTCCTCAGCCAGCAGTGGTTGAGCTCGCTGAGCTCCGAGATGGGCTGGACCTTGAGCCGTACGGACTCCCCAGACTGCCGGATCATCTCCACGATCTCGTCCCGGTTCCGGCTCTCCACCCCGACGCCGTTGATCTCCACCAGCCGGTCCCCGGGAACCAGGCCCAGGGCCCGGTCCTTGGTGCCCGCGCCGGGCTCGGCGAAGTGCACCACGCGGCGGCTGACCCTCCCGTCCGCCTGGCGGTCCAACAGGGTGGTCCTCCTCAGGGAGAAGCCGAAGTCGCCCGTGTTGCGGCGCTGCACCTCCAGCTCGCGGGGTTCTGGCGCGGGCTGGACTGTTACCGCGGGCAACTGGAGGTCGGCGCCGGGGAAGGTCTTCTCCACCAGTTCTGGGATGCGAGTCGTCGGCCCTTGGAGACGTTGCCGTGGAAACTCCCCGGTGTCTCCCGGGAGGGAGGCGACGGCAGAGACTTGGACGGCGCTGAACTCGGCCTCTGCGAGTCTATGGTCCTCCGCGGCCCGTTGGAAGGGGGCGGAAGAGTAGTCCAAGACCCCCTGAGGGTTGGTCTTGGTCAGGATTGGCCCGAACTTAGCTGCACGCTCCTTCACGGAGCCACGGTGACGGAGGTCCTGGAGGTCCTGGAGGTCCTGGAGGTCTCCACCGGACGTGGTGGTGCTCATCTGCCCGGCTTGGATGTCCGTGAGGTTGAGCTCTGCGTTGGTGGCCACCTTGATGGGGATGGGGCTGGAGATCTCCAGCTTGGTCCTGGAGTCTCTCTTGGAGTTGCCCCGGTGGAGGTTGAAGAAACCCCTCCTGATGCTCATCTCCTCCAGACTCCGCAGGTCAGCCTGGGACATGCGGTCCTTCTTGTCCTTCTTCTCTTTCTTCACCGACTCCCTTTCCTTCTCCTTCTTGATCAGGTGAAACATGTCCGCTTGTTCTAGTGTCCACCCTCCCCTGGGTGGGTTCTCTGGGTGTTGGGGGAAGACGGCCCCTTACAGCGAGGGATCACAGACGACCTTCAGAGCCAGGCGAGGAGGCTTCAACAGGGGGCAGAACATTGTCGTCTGACGGGCAGAAATAACAAGCAACGTTGCATTAGTCCATTTTGAAGACCATCACAATGTGTGAACAAGGGCACTTTGTAAATACACACACATATATAACACAGCTATTCCAATGGGGAAATGGCAATGAATGTAGGTGAGTAGACCAGGGAATTACACTGTATGGCCTGGTACAGAGCACTGTTCAACCTCACTTTGTCCTTAGGGTAGTGAAACTAACCGGAATACAAACAGTTTGTCGAACCTGACCGACATGCATGACACCCACTCTCTCCGCGCACAGACACCCAGGAGCGACAGAAAACCAACATGTCATGTTTGCGCTCACAAATGAATAATTGACAATCCGTCTCCAACCTCCTGGTTGTTCTGTTGTCTAGTCTCTGGTCTCCGGTCTCTGGTCTCCAGTCTCTAGTCTCCAGTCAACACAAACAAGTGTCCCTGTCAGCTGTCACAGTTCCCCACAAAGTCAGAGTGAATGCGATTGACATAAAGGTAGGTAGACTATTTAGAGCAGGACCGAGCATCCTACTAAAGTACCTGCAGTGGAAATAATACGTGCTGTTTAGATGTCTACTATTTCTATTCGTAACTCTCCTGTTACTTTCTACACAGTGTAATGCGCTCCCTTTAAGCTGATTTGTCCCCATTCTTTATTATAGCACCGGCTTAAGACAACACGTTCAGAGAGCAAAACAAATGGTTGTACGCTATTCCTTTCATGTTTATTTCAGGCTTTATTAGTTTGGCTACTTACCGTCCCGACGGTGGTTGGTCATGGATGACTGGAGCCTGATAAAAGGGTTGCGTAAATTCGGAAGGTTTGCAGCATTTTCCCCAGAGTTGCTCATCGGCTGCTGGGCGATGGCAACTAAGAGTGGGCGACCCGACAGTGCCACCCTCCGGTCGGTCTGCGCCACTGCAACGAGCCCCAGGTGAGGTCAGAAAGAGTTTAACTTTCACACGGCCTACAGGGGATTTGTTGTGGTGTATTGGTGCAGAAGTAGGCCTGCAAGATAAAAAAATTAAAAAACTGTACTATAAGTTGAGTAAAGTTGTGACCAGTTTAATGTGACCAATATTGATGTATAGTGACATTTAGGCCTAACTGCGTATTGTTTTGCTGCTTGATGACCTCCAAACATATTTTATGCTTGACGTGCGACATCAGGCCTACTCATATTTCACGTTTTTCCTGCGTGGCAAGGGTGGCCTGCGAGGTTCGGATTGTTGAACGTGCGTCTCCTCTCTCATAACATCACAGCACAGTCAGTGAGATTCGGTGAATAACGTCGACCTGCGGGGGGCAGAGGTCATGGGTCAGTGAGTCAGTGATGACCAGTTGCTCCCCAGACAATAGGTGGGCCAGCTGAGCACAAAGCTGACACCACCAGTAGCAGGTAAGCCTGTGTGTTTCATGTGTTTGTCTCTTTGAAAAGAGGCCGTGTGGAATGCGCTGTGTGCATTTTGAGTGCTTTAGTAATATTGTTTGAGAGGGTTCACATCCCACAGTAGGCTGCAGACGTCCCCCCCCCCATCCAATACATGTACACATAACCCAGACCTGTTTTATGTCACAGGTGACACATAACCAATTCAAATCCTCCAATCAGCGTTAACACCAAACAGGATGGAGGTGAACAGGCCTTAAGAGACATTAAGAGAACAATGAGCTAATGGAAAAGAAATGCTTGAACGACAAGGAACCACCGGTCCAAAGTAAACGAATACATCTTACAAAATATAAACCAATCATTACTAACAAGGAAAATACGTAGGCTACCACGCAACTCAGACTTTTTACATCGAAGAGTGCAGTATGTTCTATGCATAGCCTAAGTAGACTACACATATGATGGTATTAGCCTATTTATATGGAAGTATTATTTAAAGTGTAAAACGTAGATATGACAGAGAGGCTTAATGGGATACACGAGGTTCATACTTGAGTACATCTCACATATTCAAACAAAATGTTTTAAGGGAATAATACAACTAAGTAATAACCAGAACAATAAATGTGCTACAACAAACAATGATGAAAATAACTCATTTAAACAGAAAAACCAAAAACATAAAGGTATGTTTCCTGGATGTTATGGAGGATCTAGCAGGCTGACAGAACACATTCTCGCCAGAACATTCTGGACTGTGAGAACAAAAGCTGGGCTGAATGCAGAACACAGAGCAGCTTCGCAAACTCATCTCGTCAGCTGTTGAGTTTCAAGAATAAACTGGATTCATTTTAGAAAAAGTATTTGACAAGTTTATTAAAAGTAGGTCACTTCAGAAACTCTTTGGAATAATGTGACTGAATAATTGCTAATCCATCAAAATCTCTGTTTTGTGGTAGAACTACAACTACGTATTATGGACACATATCTTTATTTCACATTGCAACAACTTTTATCAATGCTTCATCCCCAAAAGTTTTGTTTATTTTTCATATGTATCACACGCAGCAATACATATACAGCAGAGTACAACATGGTCTACAACAGTGGTTCTCAACTGGTCCAGCCTCAGGACCCACATGTGTCATTAGACCAGTGGTTCTCAACTGGTCCAGCCTCAGGACCCACATGTGTCATTAGACCAGTGGTTCTCACCTGGTCCAGGTGATGGAGTGAACAGCGATGGAGTGAACAAAAAGCTGAAACAATTGGGTCTAAACTCAATGGAATAGTAAGACATTGAAACATTAGTTAACACTGAGACATGAGTTAACATTGAGACATGAGTTAATTCGTGGGCTTCTTTCTAAAGATGAAGGGTTGGCATGTGCTCTGTGACCCACTCAAAATGCCCTCCAGACCCACCAGTTGAGAATCACTGGTCTTCAATACCTCCATAGAAATATGTGTATATGCATTTTTTTATAGTAATATATTTATTATTAAAAAATATAGCTTTTTAAATTTCTATTACTATTACTGCACTTCTGCTGTGACACCCTTTCCCATCTGGGAATAAAAAATAACATCTTACCTTACCTCATCTTATACATTTGACCAAATCAATATGATATGATCTATAATATAATATAATCTATAACTACCATGTTTCATTTATAGACAATTTGCACACAGTGAAAATTACTTACTAAAGGCTAGAATATTTGTTTTGCTTTTTATTATGTACTTGTTTTATTGTGTACTTTTTGTTAATAAAGATAATATAATATACTGCAAAATAATCTGAGGAAAATCTAATGCATATGATGTAATTGATATGATGCCTGCTGTCTTACATTACTGTATTGACTCTCTATAAATGCTAAATCGGCCACAAGGGGGCAATACAGACGAATATAATGTTTAGTGTCTTTTAATAAACTAGAATTTGATTGCACCTTCATGGAACATGAATTATACATTATACACATTCATATTTTATTTAGCTGAGTACAAATGGGATGACGCAACTCATTCACAAACACATCCAATTGTAAAACACACACTATAGTTACTAGATAGAATTATATAGTAAATATTCTGTTATATAGATAGAGATATACTTTACCGATGTACATTTGTTGATATCTCAGTTACATATAAGTTACATACATTTTATTCAAATGAGGGTAACCATTGTTCAGCAATGCATTGTTATATTCCAACCATGTTTACATCGCAATGAGTTGTCTCGGTGGAACAATAGTTCTTCTTGAACGGTCCGTTTTCAGCCTTTAGAAAATAACACTATTACTATAATAATTATTATAATTATTATAATAATATGTAAATCTGCGAGAGGCGCTGCAGACGAAGCCACATGCGACCCACTATAATGAATGACCCTTGCAGAGTTGGAGCAATACCATCTGTGGGGAGACAACACACACTCTATAACTAGTCATCGCATAAATGAGAACAAAAATCACATAATCACTCGATTAAAGACTTTCGAATTCTTACAGTTATTTAATCTATGTGATTATTTGTCACTGTGCGTGGCGTTAAACACGCGTGTTGTTACACACGGTGTATCGCACACACCCCTAAAAGTGGTTTCGTCCCGGAGGTTACCGGAAGTGGTAACCGATGCCATATTTGGTCGCTTTGTTGTCGGCTTCCTCTTCTTCAGCTCCCCTGCACATTTTCTTCTTAAAGTGTGGAAATGGAGCCGAGCTGGAGCACCTTCCTCTTCCAAGTAAGTCCGCCTCGACTTTACCGGCGACCGCGAGCCGTCGACACGCGTCCGACCGCGCGCGTTTACCAACCGTCGGCGCCTTTTTGAAATCCCGAAACGAACCTCCAACTAAAAGACACACACAATGGTGTAAACACGAGACGTCCAGCTGTGAGGAGGAGAAAATCAGTCCTCCTTTCTCCTCTCTCCTCCTCTCTCCTCTCTCCGTTTAACCGACTGATCACCCGCAGGAGAGCCCGGTTCTCGGCTGGTCCTGGTGTAGTGTCCGGCGGACCGTCCCCGGGGGGTCTGGTCGAGGGGGGGTTGTGAGGTGCTGTAGACCACCGTAGGGTTCTTCTGACTGGAGCCTTCATCACACAGCGCTAGCTGCTGGCTAACTGTTAGCTCGCTGTTAGCTCGCATGCTAACAGCGAGCCGCCAGTTAGCGCCAACAGCTCCACAAGCCGAGCGTCAAGTTGTGTTAGACGTGTACAGACTCGGGGAGCACCCCGGGGTGCTGGTCTCCCCGGGGTGCTGCTCGTGTGACTTGTTAGCGTCGGTCTTGTTTAGTTCGAGTCGTTTCGATGCTGTGCGGGGATCTTGTACAACTTTTGCTCCATCATGTCCTGCTAACTTGGCTAACGTGTTGCTAGCCCCTGGAGCTAGTGTAGCCACCAGCTGCACTAGTTTACATTACAGCATCTATTCAAGATTCAAGAAAACTTTATTATCCCGAGGGAAATTAGGAAATTAGACATTCACTTTAGCACTAGTTTTACATTACAACATCTAGACATTCACTTTAGCACTAGTTTACATTACAACATCTAGACATTCACTTTAGCACTAGTTTTACATTACAACATCTAGACATTCACTCTAGCACTAGTTGTACATTACAACATCTAGACATTCACTTTAGCACTAGTTGTACATTACAACATCTAGACATTCACTCTAGCACTAGTTGTACATTACAACATCTAGACATTCACTTTAGCGTTGATCTGCACTGATTTATTCCAGTGAGTCGTGTGCAGGCTAATAGTAATTCAAAATAATATGCAAACTAACCCCCCAACACCTCAAGGTAACTTTATCTGCATGTGTATCTGTATTTTAAATGTGTCTTTTATTACATTACTTTAACCAGCTGCAAGTCCTGGTGCTGAGCTGTATTCTGTCCATGCATTGTATTGGTAATGCAGACAAGCCCTAAAACATCACGATTATCTGTACCATCTCTGTCTTTATATTTTATTTGCATGAATGACTTGTACTCTGTTCTCTAATATATAATAATATATAATACATGTGACAAATACACTTAGACTGAACGTGTACTGCATCCTGGTGACAAGACAGTTGGTTTCTCCATTTTGATTTCACTTTGTGGACATTTAACTGTTAAATTGTGTGAATAGTTGAACTTTGTCCAAATGCTGTGACTCATATTGCCTCTACCGTGAAATCAAATGAGAGATCATGCAAATTGAGTTTGGTAATAGGCCAACACTTTTATTTAGTTTTTTGTCATTTGAGTTTCTCAACAGGAGAAATCTTTAGGATTTAATAATTGATTACAGAAATGTTCTTTTTGTGTTAATGAAACTTATTTCTAGTTTAATCACAGCCAGTTATTGTCGGTGGTGACTATGTATACTCATAATCAATGTAAAAGTAATTTAATTCCTATTAAAAAGTATATTTTGTAAGCTTGCGTATGGCTAAACATGCCCTCTGCTGGGACTAGCTGCAGCATGCTCCTTCACCTCCAGATGTTTCACCTCTCCATGGAGATGATGACCATGGAGCAATAGAACATATTGTGAACGATTGTTTAGGATTTATTTGTATAGCTTGAACATTGATCTCCAAATAATTTAGATTTTCGTATTACAGTATAGAGTAAACATGTATTGCAGTATGAATGATCAGTATTGGTAAATGAATGTTCATCAGGAGTTTAGTGCAGGGCTTGATGGTGCATCTGTAAGCTGTTTTAAAATGAGCTGCAAGCACAAGTTGTATTTTGCGTTTACCCCTGACTAGGCTATTTTGACTCAGCGGTTGTATGAACAGTGAAGAAGACCAAGAATGTTACTTGAAATGGCGGCTAGTGTAAACATGTATGTTTCTCATGGTACTCTGCTGTGAGTCAGTCATGATCAGTGTATCGCTGAACTGTGCATATTGTTGTTGGAAGTTGTCTGCTGTTGTCTGTTGTTTTTTATACAGATGTTAGCCGTCTGTGTGCGCTGTCTCTGCTGTGTTGATACAGAAGAATGCTACCAATGTTATGTCAATTCATAATGTTAGTTATTAATGGATTTTCTTTCAGTAATAAAGGATGTGTATTTTTTTTAGCTTTATATATATAGAGCTCGGCGTAAAGATAATATTAATATAACTCTGGACAGCATCTCCACATGTTGCTTCAGGGGAATACAGTGGCGTGTTGTGGAAGTCCTGCTCAATGCTAGAGGCTGTGATTTAAAGCAGTAAAGTAACCTTCACTTCATACCCCCATCTTGTTTACGATGACGATTAGGAATAACATGGAAAGTGTTTTCCTCAGCGCTGTAGTACTGCGGTATTTTATGTACTATCGTAGTATTTATCATTGCGGTAGTATATTGCAGTGCTTTATGAGCTCCCACGCTTATATCTGCATGAGTTCTCTGCATCTCTGTGGCCTTCTCTGTCGAGTTCAACGCTGCAATCTATACTTTGCTGCAGTAACTTAACTGTGCTGTCAAAACTGCTGAACATAAATTGTGAACCGGCGAGCTAAGGTGGCCTTTTAACTGCGTAGATGGAGGAGGTTGTGTTCTGTATATGGTCACCCCTAAACGTAACTTAAGCCGCTCAGCACTTGCTGTTTTGTTGCTTATACTTAATATTTTCTTACCTGATATTTTAATGTCAAGTCTTGGACACTGAAACTTGAGAGATGTTATTTAACTGAGGGGACCAGGAACGGACAGGATGTCTAGCAGAGAGATC
>OMNO01076387.1:0-16325 GCA_900303215.1 Trachyrincus scabrus | reverse complement strand
TTCCTGTTTTGTTACGGAGGGACAAACTGCTGGAGGTTTTATCAGCTGATCACAATCAGCTGTGTTTCTGTATCTGGAGCCTGACAATATACAAACAACTGATAAACAAACTGTTGAATCTCAATAAGTATAAACAATATCGAAAATCACTTTACATAAGTATAAAGATACAAATGTGATTTGTTAAATGTTTGAATGAGGTTTAAAGGTTAATAATTGACCGAGTTGTGAATGAAGTATTTGAAATCTCACGGAGAGGGCAGAGGGCAGGCGCCCATTGACTTCAATTATAAAATATGTTTACAAGTTTAATATTTTAAAAAGTATAAAAGATATAAAATATATAAATAGTAGTGTGCGATTCCAAGCCAAGATGAACAGTTTAAACTTTGAACGGAGTCTCTAGGTGAAACATTGTGGGAGGAGATAGGTCCCACAGTTTGTAAAGAATAATAAATAAATAAATAAAGAATAAAGCCTACGAAGAACAACAGAACTACAAGCCAATTCAACAAATACAGAAGAACAACAGAACTACAAGCCAATTCAACAAATACAGAAGAACAACAGAACTACAAGCCAATTCAACAAATACAGAAGAGCTCCACAGAGGTGGTGCAATAAACACCTCCCTGCAGTCTCCTCTACAGAGGTGGTGCAATAAACACCTCCCTGTAATCTCCTCTACAGGAAGTCACACCTCCCTGCAGTCTCCTCTACAGGAAGTCACACCTCCCTGCAGTCTCCTCTACAGGAAGTCACACCTCCCTGCAGTCTCCTCTACAGGTGTGTCTACAGGAAATGGTCGTTGTTAAGCACCTGTGTGAGGAAGGCCAGGGTGTAGTCAGTGCCCTGGGCGGCCACCTCTCTGATCAGGTCCTTGGTGCCGTTCTTCAGCAGCTTTTCTTCTATCGAGTTTCCACTCTCCAGCCTGCGGGAGACAGCCAGCATTAAGGGCATTAACTGTTACTGCATCTCATCTCCTCCGAGGTATAGCGAACGAGCAACAGGAAGGAGGAACGTAGGAAGTGGTGCTGCAGCTCAGTGAAGATCTAGCACGCCGGAGCCGATCTATAGTATTAGTATTATAGTACAGTAACGTCTGGAGTCTGACGGCGTCACCTGTATATGTGCACGTCCTTGGAACGTCCGATCTTGTCACACCACTCCTGGGTGCGAGCGTCCATGCTGGGGTCGAGGTCCGTGTCATAGAAGATGATGGTGTCCGCGTCGAAGACGGGCCCCACGGCGGAGCAGCAGCGGTTGGTGAGGATGCTGCAGAACACCTGGCGGTTCCTGTTGAAGCGCTTCATGCTCTCCTGACGAGACAACCAGGTAGGACGCACGTTTAGGGCCAGTTGTTGTTTTGAGCAAACACTATTGTGTGCATTTGTAAGGGCTTTAGCTTAATGTTGTTGTATTACTTACGTTAGTCAATGTTGAATTGGGGCATTATGAAATATCTCCAGTCAATCAAATCACACTGACTGCAGTCACTCAGACTTTGCGACAGCATCCCGTTTAACCGCTCAGTGACTGACTTACAGTGGGACAACTTTTCTGTTATGTAGGGCAGGAAAGCGTAGTGGAGAGAAGAGATTCTGGGTGTGATCCCCAATGTCTGCAGCCTACCTGTAGGCATCTTTGAGCAAAATGCCTAAAACTCCACCTGCTCCTTAATGACCTGCATCTGAATTCACTGTACTTTGGCTAAAAGCGCAGAGTGACTAAATGGTAAATGTTTTTCTGCTGATGAGCTGGGACTCGGTTGGTATTATGGTGCCGTGATCTGCATCGGACTAAACTACTAATATCCCTCAGGAGTCATTGGCCTATATACCTGGCGTTCCTCTGGCGTGAGGCTCTCGTCCACGCGCACGTAGGGGAGGTGTCTGTGGTCCAGGAAGGCCTCCAGAAGGTCCAACATCTTCACCATCTGGGTGAAGATGAGGACCCTGCGGCTCTCCGACCGCAGCTTCTGGAGCAGAATGGCCAGCGCCTCCAGCTTCCCTGGAGAGAGATGGAGAGAGAGACAGATGGAGAGAGAGACAGGTGGAGATAGAGAGACAGATGAGATAGAGACAGATGGAGAGAGAGATGGATGGAGATAGAGAGACAGATGAGATAGAGACAGATTGAGAGAGAGACGGATGGAGATAGAGACAGATGAAGATAGAGACAGATGGAGGTAAAGAGACAGATGGAGAGAGAGGATGAGAGACAGATGGAGATAGAGAGAGAGATGGAGATAGAGAGACAGATGGAGATAGAGACAGATGGAGAGAGACAGATAGAGAGAGACAGATAGAGAGAGATTTGTTTTTACGCAACCCATAGAATCCATATGTGGATTCTAAAAAACCTCAACCTTGATGCACCTCAAAACAAACGCTTTTGTTTTTCACGCTATCAACAATACAGTGCTTGATATTAGGACTTGAAAAGGAGCTGGCTACAGGTAGAGCTACCAGGTAGTGCCAGGCTCACCTGAGTCCATCTGCATCAGCTGCAGGTCAGGACAGGGGAGGATGCGTCTTGATGCCAGCCGTTGGAGGGCTTCGCCATGGGGGGTGGCGGCCTCTGCCAGCCTGCGACTGTCGGACTTCAGACCAAGAGTGTAGGGGACCGGGGGATTGGCTGCGTACAGATGAGGGGGCGGGGCTACAGCAGCAGGCACAACACATGACAACCTGAGGGAAAGAGGTAGAGGAGACAGATATAAATATGATGCATATGCCCACAAGATTAGAGATTATATATCAGCAGTGCACCGTGTTGTATGTATGTTGACTTTCCATATGACATTTCAGGCCCAGAATAGTACCACAGTAAAATACCCATGATAACATTGTAGTTATAACACCGCCATATGGTGTATATAAGAATAGTACTCTTATAATGGAGTTGAGTGTGTACGTATCAATGTGTGTATCAGGGTCTCAAACTAACTTTTGGTGCACAAAAAGATTTAGCACTTGGACATTTTACCAGACAATATTTTTTCCCACTATAATAATGAAAATGGAAGAAACTCGCGAGTCCTGCGATTTGTCCGGTTTGATGAGTATTATATTGGTTGTTATTATTACAATTATAATAATAATAAACTTTATTTCTATCGTGCCTTTCAAAACCAGAGTTACAAGGTGCTTCACAAAATACAGTTGAAGAACTAAACTAGCGTGACTCCTCTGACAAGATGAAAAGCAGTGAAGAGCCGTTTGACCGAGGCCCACAGCTCCTGAGTCTGTTGACAACTAGATAAGAGTAAAGTAAGAGTCTCTCATTCTTTACCAGTGAATTAAATGAGGATAATAACTCCCTCATGTGGAGTCGATGACTTTTTCCATTTACATTCAGCTCTTCTACGTTCTCTCTTTAGCTTTCTAATTCTGGTGCACGTACAAAGAAGTTCAGCATTTAAAGAAATTCAGTGGTATCGTGACACTACTTTAGGCACGCTCATCCACCGCCTGGCACCGGGTCAGATGGCGTCATCACGAGTACCTCTTGATGATGCTGTGGCCTGCTTCCAGCCGCTGCTCCTCAGACCGCAAGCCGCTCTGGAGGTGGGAGGTCGTGGCCACAAAGGTGCGCTGGGCCCTCAGGCAGCTGTTTCGGCCCGCCCAGCGCCAGCCCCCGGCGGACAGCGCCGCGTGGCCGGCCTCGGAGCCCAGGGTGCAGGCCTGGAGCAGGTCGGAGCCCAGCAGGACGCCGCGCCCACAGCGTCGCTCGTTGGCCAGGAACAGACGGCCGAGCCGCTCCTTCAGCGCCTGGCGCTTCTCTTCAGACAGCTCCTGGACAGCAGGGACACGAGGCAGGGGCTTCATTAGGAAGTTTAGAAGAAAACTGGAATCCATTACTTTTGACTAACAATCAATGTTCTTGATGCTTTTTGTTAGACTTTAATATACCACATTGTATTTTGGTATGGACTCATCTCTGATGACACCATGAAGGTGACCTCTGATGACACCATGAAGGTGACCTCTGATGACACCATGACGGTGACCTCTATGATGACACCATGAAGGTGACCTCTGATGACCTCACCTGAGGGGCAGCAGGAGCTGCAGCAGCAGGCTTGGAGGGGGCTGGCGAGGCATTGGTGGCCACGGGCAACACTTCAAACACAAACACAACACTTGGAAATGAACCACAATAACCACACTGGTAGGGGTGCTTGGAATAATAGGCTAGGGGTGGGCGATATATCGAATATACTCCATGTACTGCGGCTTGTTCTACATGGGATGTAGTAAATTTCTATATATCGCGAACATCAAGCACAAATTATCACGCAATTCTTTTAAGCTGCCGGCATGAGAATCGCTTTGGCGTTCACTTCTCTCGCTCTCTACTGGCTCTCTCCTGGCTCTCTACTGGCTCTCTCCTGGCTCTCTACTGGCTCTCTACTGGCTCTCTCCTGGCTCTCTCCCTCTCACACAGACACTAAAGGAAACTCAGGACTCATATCCACATGTTTGGAACAGTAAAGGCAACAGTAAACATTTATTCTAAAATGACTTCATTTTTATTAGCACCACTACAGACAAAGACCAAAAAAAAGAGTTCTATTACTTTAAACATTTTAAATTGAGTAAAAATTATATATAGACCTGGATCACCGCGTTGGGGTGTAGGTTGGAGGGGCATTTTAACTGGTTCACCTTGTTGGGCCGTGGAGGTGGGGGGTGGAGGTGCAGCCGGTGAGGTGTTGGAGAGCGGGGTGGTCTGAGGCACCGTCTGCATGACCATGGAACCCTGGGGCCGGAGGATCTGCTGCCCGGGGGCCGACACTATCTGTAGGATGTTGCCTAGCAGCGGCACAGCAGATAGGACGAGTATTATAAGGCTGCTGGGGTGCAAAGAGATCCGTAAGGAAATGAAGAACTGGAAAAATTAAAAGATTAAATGTTTAAGAAAAGCTAGGATTTCTTAAAAATCTGTCACTCACAGAACAGTTGCTAGGGTACCATGATTAGTTTCTGTGCGATCCAGGGTGTCAGTGGCAGCAGAAACAGCTGCTAGTTTGGCTAGCTGAAGGTTAGCCTAGCTGGGCCGTGACACTATACACTAGGACTCACATTACTGGGGCAGCTACAACTCTGGTACACTGACTGGAGAAGAGAAAAAGATGAGAGAAGAACGTGACCATGGGTTGTACATTACCGAGAGTACCTTGGAGCTGCAGGGGCTGTCCGGTGGTGAGCTGCCGCAGCTGGCTGGGGGACAGGGTGAACTTGTTACCCTGGAACTGCAGGGTGACCGGGGTCTCCGGCTGGGAGATGCGGTTCTGGGCGCCAGCAATGTTGGCCAGCTGGGCGATCTTCACCACATCTCCGCCTTCAGCAGGAAGGAAGGAAGAGAGGGATGGATGGAGGGTGAGCAGACGGAGGGAGGGGCCCGGCCACCGTGTCAATTCCATTGCAATAGTCACCAACACAGTGGTCGACTGCAGTTAGTTACAGTACAGGGTGGGCGGGACAGGAAGTAAACATGCAGCACTGGGAGGGGGTGGGTTAATTTGTGGAGCAAGCACATCTGCCCTCCACAACAGAACCGCTGAAAACACCTATTCTGACCCTGAGGGAGAAAAACAAAACAAAATGGCTACCGGCCCAGGCATCAGGCGAGACAGAGCCGCCTGATAGGTGCTGAAACGACTTTTCAATGGCAACACAGAACCGCGGTGGTGAAGCCTTTTGTGTTGCGGTTGAAAAGTGTAGCATTCCAGGCAGGGAGTTATGGCAAGCTGGCAACGTGTGGGAGAGATTCACATGCTTGGCGTGAAGCTCTGGAGAGCGTGACAGTTACATCTGCAACAAAGCACCAGAGAGGATGTGTTCCTGCAGCAGGCCTGATGCAAGAGGCAAAACAATATTAGTCAACTGGGGGAGAGAAAAAAATCATATTTTTAAAAACCGGAGAGAAGGACACATAATGAGGTGAAGAGGTTGTTGTTCCTCGTGTGAACATGCAGGTTTCAGAGAGAAGAACTGGGGGGAGAGACCGAGGCTCTGGAGGGGCTGCTGATATGACATTACAGTTTGGATTTCCATGCACAGATTCCAGTTACAATCCCTTCTACTTTGTTGCATTTTTAATAGAGACTCGTTGCCCTCATATGGTGGAGAAATAGTCGAGATGGTGATGAGTGATGGGTGAAATTCCAAACAATAAACTTCACTCAACTTCACTTAAACAGTCATGAGAAGAGCCCAGACTGTAAGCCACATCAGCAGCGCTCCAGGGAGAGACCTCGTGCTCATCAGAGCTTTCCCGTTTTCTTGTGCAACAACCGAAGGGGAAACATCAAGCGGAATTGAAGGCCACTTACTAGGCAACCGTGCCTGGGCCTGGGATGTAAGGAGCAGCCTCTGGGACTGTGAGCTGGGCTGGATGGCGTGGCCGAGGGCTAGGGCCGGCCTGGGGACCTGCGCTAAAGGCTGGCCAAGGGCCACAGCAGAGGTGGCCCCCAGCACGTTCTGCCTGAGGCCACCGCTGCCAAAGGGGGCTACGGCAGACGTGGCCGTGCTGCTGCTGACAGAGGAGGTATTCTGCACTCTCTGAGTAGCTGTTCCGACCACTGTGGAGCACAAGGGGAGGGGGGTGGTCTGTTATGGGTGACTGTATGTGTCCAAATCATCAGCACCATTTCAGACTTTCCCCATAGATTCACTCAGCAATGGTGGGCCTCACCAGAGTTGGTTATTTTTCACCAGTTGTCACAAATCACAGAAGTAAGCATAATGTTGTATGGGGTTTGGGATCCAATTAAAGTGGACGTTAGACATAATTATTAATTGTCTGTTCTGGATACAGTTTCTCAGGATCCAGCCAATACATGGATGAATTCACACAGAGGAAAACCTGCAATGAGCTGAGCAACACAGAAATGTAAATAAAAAAATGTATGAAAAAAATGTATATGGAAATATTGCAATATAGATGGTGCAACTGTATCTTTAGCTGCATACGACCAGTCAAAAAAGGTGAATGATGAAGATTGGAGCAGCAAAGTTAAACCTGGCTGTACTTCAATATGCAAAACACTAAAAAAGGTCATTTAATATCCCATGAGTAACACCGTTAATGGTCAATGCAAGTGTATAGGATCGCTGTGCATTCCAGTCCACTCACATTCACCACACACATGCAGCACAAGACCCTTCACAACAGACAGGAAGGGAACCAGGAGGGAAGCAGCATCAACTAAACAGTAGAGCAACTTGAGTAATGTGGAATTATCACAAACATCCTTGTGAATTGTACACAATAGAGATGTACCGTAACACTATTTAAAATCCCACTACACTGAAGTATATGGCATCAGGCGACCACCCCCATGTGGTTGAAACCTGATTATTTGGTGACATCATTTTCATAGACGTGAAGGGACAGGTAGGGAAGCCCATCTGTCAATTAAATAGTCAACTTTATAGACAGTATTTCAGCAGTATTTATAACTTCTAATGTGTACTATAACCTACGATGCAATGACAACACTGATCACGAGGTCTGAGTTATCAAGGAGGTGATCCTAAAATTGGACTTGCCAAAGCATTTAGATTGCCTAGAAAACAAAAGCTAGTGAAAGATGGCAGAGCGCCACCCTGTGGCTATGTGTAGTATTACATGTTATGTAGTATTATAATGAAGGAGCTCACCATAGGTTTACCATGAAGCATTTACTGTATTTATATAGAAATTATCTGTATTCGATTTTCAATGGAGCTGCACCCTGCTAGAGGAGGAAGTACAAACTACATGTTTAAATGTATTCATATATTTTACCTGTAGTGTAGTATGGCATGTAGTACTGCACTAAAAATACAGATAGATTTAGCAAGAAGCAGTTATGGCATTCTGGTCACTCTCGGCATGTCAGGCATGTCAATAGAGCTGGAGCGTTGCTAGCTAGGATCAATGTATTTGTTCTGCTTTGTATTAATGCATGAAATAAAGTTATGTATGGACTCAGACAACCTCCGTGCTCTGCCCCCACACATTATTAAAACATTTTATGACTAAATGCACGAGAAATCGTTATATGTTACGTAAAAACTATTCGGTCAGCACTCTTGTAATGGCCGACGAGGAAACAGAATAGTTTACTCGGGGGGAGAGAACAGCTGACCACCACATCTCCTCTCCTATTGGCTGTCGGCTGATCATTTTCATAAAGTTAGGGAGGTGTGTGCATGCGTATATGTGTGACGGACACACAGGCCCATCATTGTGAATTATTTCAATGCATCTCTCTGTGCTAGGACTGGGCTGGCGTGTGTTCAGGTGGGTGTGTTGTGGTGGAGGACCTACCCTGTGAAGAGGTTGTCGTGGTAACAGGGGACTTCCCCCTGGACTGGGCTGGCTGGCTAACGGCGGTAGCAACAGTGGTAGTTGCAGGGGTTGTAGTGGGGGGGCGCAGGCTTGCGGTACTGGTGATGGCCACCAGGCGGCCCTCTGGCTTTGTGCCATACTGCACCGGCTGGAACAACCTAACAGAAACAAGCAGAGAAAATAAAGACACACATTAGGTATTTTCCACAACTGACATGCGAAAGACTCAGAGACTCAAAATAAGTCAATCAGTAGTGAAAGTCAGTATCAGTAAGGGATAATCCACGACGAGCTCACACCATTTGTTGTCCTCCTGGAAACACAAATGATCCGACCGGTGAAATACATGGGTCTGACTAAGGCCTGAAACGCAATTAATTAACATGAGATTCAAATGGAATGCAGATGTTACCTAAGTAACAGACTTTATAGACCACGTGAGACCTCCCAACTGAATACAGTACATATCGGTGAGCTCAATGTTGTTTGTTCTTATTTTCTATCAATCATATTTAGCAACTGCATCTGTGAATATCACATGCATTAGTAAGCTATCACGGTGTCAGTGGACCAGCGAGGACCAGCGAGGACCAGCGAGGACGCCAACGGTACATTCGTAACATAACTTTCGAGGACGACTGATTTCAAGAAGATGTTTGTTTGGTATTTTGAAGCAAAGTTCTTTATTTTTCTTGTTAACTGCTAGTATGTCATGAGTTACGTTATTTTAGCTCACAGAACGCTGGCCAGCTGAGGAAATGTCGCCCATTCATTTGGAGAGCTCCCATAACGCTAGTCCTGCTGTTATGTCAGAGCCGCGCGGTTATCGACACCCCCTCCAGCCAATCAGAATCGAGTATTCACCCAGGCCATGGTATAATAAGTATTAGTAGACGTTATGCCCGCAGGTCACGGCATCACTACGACATCTCATGTTAGCAGCTCAGGGCTTTCCACCTTCTAAACAAGCCCAGCACTGACCTCATGGGTTTGATTTTGCAGGCCTTGGGTCTGGCCGGCGGGTCAGGAGCGCTGTGGATCTCCTCTATGAGCTGCTGGCTGATCTTCAGCCTGGGAATGGCCTCCGTCTGGTAGCGAGTCAGTCGGTTTTCATTGCCGATGAGGTCAAATATCGACATGTCTGCAGTCTGGAAGAAAGACCAGTGAAGATCAAAGACTTTTGTCACCAAATAAGAGACAGGTGTCAGTAAGGAGTCTGACTGCGTGGGAAGCGTAGCGTGCGAGGGTCAGAGGTCATGTGCCGTACCTCCCAGGGGTCTCTGTGCAGGGCCCCGAGCACCAGCGAGGGGGTGTTGTACTGGAGGGAGGGGCAGACGTAGGAGCTGTCGGCCTCTCGGAGAGACACCAGGGCCGGGTGGTTGCACACGCGTTGTAGCTGCATCAGCACCTGCAGCACGCTCACGAAGTGACCCGTCTTCAGTGCCTCCTGGGCCCTGCAGGGGACACACAGACAGATTAGTTTAACTCATGACAACAAGGAAATATGGAGATTCAAAGGGTTAGTAACAATTTAGAGCTTTCCTCTTCCTAAAGCCACCATGAAATGAAAATGTGAGTTTTTGTAGCTCCATGTATGCCAATTGACGGGTTGTTTTATTAGGAAATGCATCACAGTACTGAAGCCAGATGTGCTCTAAAACACACTGTATGGTTCCTGAACCTATCCTAGCCAGCCAAAAAGGTGTGAATGAACCATGACATCATACTAAATCCCCCACATTATTATAAAAAAGCTGAATTAAAGAACCGTTCCCGTCACGGGGAGAGGATCAGGAACAGAAGCGAGGAGGAGCGTCTCACCCCGGCCGCGTGAGGATGTCTTCGTAGAGGCTCTTCTGGCGGCCGGACAGGCGGCATTTCAGGATGTGCTCATACTTCTTTGGCAGTTGCTTCTCCACGTCCCTCTTGGAGCGTCTCAGGATGAAGGGCTGGATCATCTGTAATGGGGGGGAGCATCAGGGGCAGAATATGAACTAGCCTGACGTGGAGGTGGGCTGGTGAGGCCCAAAAAGGTGACAACAAATATGTTTGTCTAAAAACAGCGTGTTCAAATCAAGCAGGTTTATATTCAATCACCCAATCAGGATGTTCATCAGGAATCTAGCTTTGTTTTTACTGTATCGGGTCAATAGTTATATAGCATGATACACATGAATTCCCATTATATCCCAGACGGTAACACAAGAGACAACAGAAGGGTTGGGTAACCCTCTGAGATGAACCACTGCATTTAACACTTCTCATTGTTATTATTTTCAATAACTCGTAGAGAACACATTTTTGCTGCAAATGTACATTTAATATATGGCATATTGTGAGTATGGGGAAATGGCCCCACTTCTAATAGAGCCCCTATATAAATCCATTAGAGATGAATACAGCGCTATACTGGGGTGCGCTGGACTCACCCTATGCAGGCGGATGACCAGCTTGTGACAGTAGTCCTGGTTCTGGTCTGTGCCGGCCTTCACAGGGAAGTCACAGTAGCGCCTGGTGATTCCAGGCAGGAGGAAGTGGATCATGGTCCACAGCTCCTTCAGAGTGTTCTGCAGAGGAGTGTTGATGAGGAGGAGCCTCTGCTCGCTGGAACACCAAGACACACACACACACACACGTTTCAATGTGAGTGATAAATAAACCAACTATGAATAATAATAATAATACATATTCATTTAGCAGTTTTTAAAAACAAAGCACTGCAAATGATGAAATCAAACACAATCTCATAAGTAGATAATTAAAAGTCGAGACATGATGAAGACATGACAAATAAAATGTACATAAAAAATGAACAATCAATACTCCAGATATGGCTGGTAATGAGAAATAGCCTGCAGGCCCATAACAAAAGATTAAATCTAACAATAAATTGTTTTTTAGCACTAGCGTGATCGATCGATGACTGAATGTCTAGTCAGTCAAAGGTTCAGAAGTAAACAAACAAACACTTGTCTGTCCCACCTTTTCAGCGAGAAGATGGTCTCCCAGTGCTTCTCCGTGAGGTTCCTGATGTGCTGCACCTCATCCAGGACCAGGTGCCTCCAGCCCCGCCTCAGGAAGTGGCTCTGGTCCTTGAGGAGCAGCTTGTAGGAGGTCAGGCACACGTGGAAGCTGTTTGCCTCACCCCACCACTGCAGGGAGGAACGAGAGAGACACTTTCAACACACTGGAACCGTTTCCACGCTTGGCTTGTTGTTAGTTTGATGAAGACCTTGTCGTGGAAGTTTATATAAATGCTGAATGTTAGCTAAAATAATGCATGTCCACTCTTGTAGTGTAATGCAAGCAAAAGACAGCAGTTTAATTTTATTGAGCTCAAGAGGAAATGTCCAAAAGTACACACAGACTACATTGAGATGGTTACAGATGGTTACATTAGGTTTCATAACGTATCTTCACAGTATAAAGACTTCTATTGGTTCAGGTAGAGCGTGCATCATTCATAACGTTAAGATCAGAGCGAAGGCCAGCTGACAGAATGTTACCGTTCTCTTTGATCTGCGCTCGCGGGCGGACCCCAGGTACAGCAGGATCTTCAGGCCAGGGCACCAGCGCTTGAACTCCATCTCCCAGTTCAGCAGCTTGCAGGTCCTCACAACTACCAGATGAGGTCCCCAGATACCTGGAGGGGAAAAGAGTTGATTCATTTCAAATGGAAAATTGATGATGATGCAGAACCTTTTTTTAATCTCCTCCAAAATGGATGCATACCCTCTTGACCGGCCAGTTGAGCCATGTAGGCCACCGTCTGGACCGTCTTGCCCAGGCCCGTCTCGTCGGCCAGGATGCCGTTGAGGTGTTTCTTGTGGAGGTTCACCAGCCAGTCCACGCCGATCTGCTGGTACTCACGTAGGGCCCCGTGCAGCAGGACAGGAGCTGAGCTGCGGCTCTAAGGGTTGGCATGCACAAACATCTTAGTTTTAAATACCGATCTCTGTCTATATCCTTAATAGCTGTCTGTCTGTCTGTCTGTGTGTGTGTCTGTGTGTGTGTGTGTGTGTGCGTGCGTGGTGCGTCTTACAGTGGAGGTGGTCCTGGCACTCCCCTTGGGTAGGATGACTTCTGTGGCAGCAGCCACCTCTGCTATATCCCGGATGGGCTTGCCGTCAGCACCGGTGGAGCTGGCCTTGTCGGCCCCCCTGTACTGCTCCACGCTGAGCAGGGAGTCAATAGCCACCGCCTCTGGAGGACTCCTCTCTGGACAGTCCATCTCTGGAGAACGCATAACAGACAATCAACTCACTTTCTCCCGTTCCCGTGTGTCGGCCCGTGTTAAACCCCGGAACTGGAGCGCCTACTTTATTGAGTTGTGACCCTACTAGCTGTGACCCTACTAGCTGTGACCCTGCTTTTGTGGACAGTGCCCCTAAAAATGTAAATTCAGGAGCACAGTGCTAGCAGGGGAAAGGTCAGCGCAGACCCTGTATTTGTGATACTTTAGATCACAAACACTAAATCACAACGTAATCCACCATCCGAAATATTCATCCAAAATATTACCTTGAAAGGAAAATGTTGTTTTGTTTTTTAGGGGGTATTTGAGACGTAATGCAATTTTACACGAACAACAATTTTCACATATAAAAAATGACGTATTTGAATAAGGATATCGTTAAAGGAATAATACAGCCTAAAACGTCTATTGGTAAAATAGGACCTGCGGTGCGTTGTACATCACCAGTAGACGTTTCATAACGATGTCAAAGTGTTTTAGGCGTATTATTACTTCACGCTATCGTTTCACAAGGTAGCAACAAAGAGGGAACCTTCAGTGTCATCCATGTCCTCCTCCTCGTCACTTTGGGGACGGGGCTGGGGCCAATCGAAGCTGTCGGCGTAGGCTCCGGCATACTGCTTCACCAACGCATCCAGAGGCATCTCAGCTACAGAAGGAGCAGAAGATTAACATACAAACAGTCTCATTCATTCTACCAAGGCCAGCAAGGATTTGATCACAACTGGCCAATACATCACATGTCTGTGAATCACACACATGTAGTCTGACCGTGTCCTTACATCTACCCGTTGGTATGGCTACAGACTAGAACCAGGAGCACAAGTACCGTGTTTGTTAAGGTCAGCTAACTCTGCCTTGTGGTCCGCCTCCTGCTCCGTGGCCTCTTGCTCCTCTATGGTGCTCTCCTCGTCCACCGCTAGGGAGGAAAACACACAAGACAGTAACTCTCTGGGCCCTGCTCAGACATAACTTTCCAGGCCCTACTCAGACATAACTCTCCAGGCCCTACTCAGACATAACTCTCTGGGCCCTACTCCGACATAAATAAGAAAATACACAAGAGAGTAACTCTCTGGGCCCTACTCCGACATAAATAAGAAAATACACAAGACACTAACTCTCCGGGCCCTACTCCGACATAACTCTCCGGGCCCCACTCTGACATAAATAAGGAAATACACAAGACAGTAACTCTCCAGGCCCTACTCCAACTGAAAAAACAGCCAACACAGGCTTCTCCAGGCTTATCCACCCTTTGTTGTTTGATACATACCTTCTTCGCTAAGCAAAGAACTGCACTTTCTTTTCCTGGTTGAGACAGTTGGCTCCTGTAAGCACAGAAGAGGGGCTCTTTAGATGTACCACGGATGAAACGCACAGATCCTGAATAAATGTGTACATAAAACACTGTTCCCAGTGGAGGAATAAGTACAGTACTTACCTCTTTCTCGGCTTTCTCTCCTGCTGAAGGAGCAGGTCCTGCAACACAATGACATTATTTGTTAAGACAAACGGACACAGGCAGAATGAATATAAAATCCCCAAAAAGTGATCAGGAATATGGAAAAGTGGTACATTCTTCAATGATGAAGGACAATGTATATCGACTTTACATGCAACGCTATATAGGTATGATGTTTGTATATAAATATAATAAGCATATAAATGTTATGTTAGTTTTACCTGAGGCTTTCTGGAGACTCAGCATCTTCAGTCTCTTGTCATAGATTTCAAACTGCAGTTTAATTTCCACAACCTGGAAAAATAAGCACAATTACCTTTAATGAAAAGGCCATGTTATAATAAAGCAACAAAAATAAATCGGTGAGCACAATACCTGTTCGATGTTGGCCCAGAAGAACTCCACCTCGCAGGCGATGGTGCTGGCGATGTGACGGAGGTGCATTTCCTCCTCCTTCTTGGATCTCTCCGCTGACATCTTCTGTTCTTGGTGGTGACGGGCACAGGTCCGCACCAGCTGGAGAGGAACACACGGACATCAGCGGGACAACACGCGACATCCACCGACCTCAGGAGCACCTGGCCCACACACAGCTACCTTCTTGGCAGCGGCCTCCTTCCACCTCCTCTCCTGGGCGAAGTCTGCGGCCATCCACTGCATCTCCTCCAGGAGGTAGTCCCAGTGGGACTTGGGGCGCGAGGCGTCCATGAGCTTGGGCAGCCTGCTGGCCGACCACTGACCCTCTTTCCTCAGCTCGGAGATGCGCTGGTGCACCTGGCTCTCCTGGCGTGGCGAGAGGGTGTAAGAGTCAGACACTAGAAAGAGCCATTGTTAAAACACCAACATCTGTTGTGTGGCTTAGTAGTTAATACAGCACTGTGCTAACGATAGCCACACACGTACCAGTTTGGCCTGCTCCGCCTGCTTATCCTGGGAGCCCTCCTGTGAGGACTGCATGGCAGCGCTCTGACCAAAGCCCCCCAGCCTCACCGCCGAGGTGCCGTTGGTCCCGGCCAGCTTGGACTGGGTGCCGGGGTTGACCGTGGAGGCCTGTGGGCGGAGAGGACTAGCGGTGTGTGGGGATGCAACCGAGTTGGTGGTGGAGAGGGCGGGAGACACGGAGGACATAGGCAGGGAGTTGCTCGCGATCCTCTGGACCGGCTGAACGCTCTCTGAGGCTGGGCGGCTCAGAGCCACCGTCTGAGAGGGACGAGACAGAACTTTGGTTGGAACATCTGCTCATAAAAGATCTGAAGCAGCAGCGTATTCATGGCTTCCAGTGAACTGACCGCTTGTCCCGACTGTAGCATGACCTGGGCCTGCTGCTGAGCCTGGATCTGAAGATGGAGGCCGGGCTGCATCTGTTGCTGCTGGAGCTGGGCCTGGAGCTGGGCGTGGGGGTTGACCGGTGCCAGGAGCTGCCCGGCCACATGTACCTTCACCTGGGCCTGGAGCTGACCCCCGGCCTGGGACAAATTGTCTAATAGCTGAGGCTGCTGGGAGAGGGTCATGGGCAGGCCGGCCATGGGCATGGCACCCTGGGGAAGCCTGCCCGGCAGCTGTGGGGGAGGGGTGTGCAGGCTGGCTGCGTTCTGGACGGGAGGGCCCTTGGATGGGTCGTACTGCTGCTGGTTCTGTTTCTGTCCTGCAATTTGGACCGACTGAGGGGTCGGCGGCATCCCGCCTAGGTCACAGCAAACCAAATCATAAGGAGGGGAAGAAGCAAAGACAGAAGGGAGGAGTGGAGAGTGGGATGAGAACGAGGAAGGATTAAAAAGGGGCGACACAAATCATGATGTCAACGTCTTCACGCTCCTGTTCAGATGAGTACAATGCAAAGCGTTTCTGGCTTACCGTTGACATACTGTATGTACTGGGTCTTTCTTTAGGGGCTCAAACATACTGATTTGATTAGAGGCCAGAAGGAGAGTCTGGTTCCTCTCAATTTAAAGAGTGTGTGTTGGCTTCTTCTGCTCCTCAGAACCTTGCCTTAATGAACTACTGTATGAAACACCAGCGGAGCTAACTCCCACTGATCGAAAAGAGTGGAAACTAATGGAAATCATACAGCAAAATGATTAAAGAAATGAAAATCAATGTGATCATCTACATGTCACTCAAATTAAATTCTACTTTAATGCAAATCATTGCATTTTTTTTTTCCAATGTCGAGAAAATGTGGCTAAAAAACATTAAAAGAGTAATCATGCAATAAGAGGTTTATTGAAGAGGTTTGTGAGAGTATAAAGATAAGATAGCAGT
>OMNO01076386.1:0-11834 GCA_900303215.1 Trachyrincus scabrus | reverse complement strand
CAGCCGTCGCCTTCCATTCCATACCGGTCTTTCCTCTGTGAACTGCCTTGTGTGCACGACGGTGAATCGTAGTCTATGTCGACTAGTTGATATGTCTTGTATGTCTCTTTCTCTTCCGTAGTGCGCCGGTTGCGTTCTTCTCAGTGGGGAACAGAAAGCAGTAAGCTGGCTGCTTTGATGGTTACTCCCACGTTATTCACGGGTGTTTTTTAAATGGTGGATGAGGTGTGCTTCATGAACCCCTCCCCCGTGTGCCCTCTTCACAGCTGCTGAGACCGGACGTCAACTCCAGACTGGCGGGGTTGAAAGGAGAAAAAGGTGACCAGGTGAGTGCAAAGTCGAGACACACACACACACACGCACACACACACACACAAATTAACACACACTCAAACACACATGCGCACACACAAACATACACATGCAAGTTCATAGGTGTAGGGCATAGGCGTGTGTGTGTCTGTGTGTCATCATGGTAATTTTATAATGGTGGAATGTATGACCTCATCACGTGTGTCTCAACATGCGGTGAGCTGAAGAGTGTAGTGTAACAGTAATTACACACACACACACACACACACACACACACACACACATCTGTTGTGCAGGTCCGGCTTGACGTGCTGATGCTAATATAAACTCTTTAGTACGCATCGATTTTCTATTACCCCTACAGACAATCACTCTGTTCTCCCTCGCAGGGTGCTGGCTGCTCTGGCTCCCCCTCTGGTGGCGTGAGTAGCCCATGTCTTCACGTGTTCTGTAGAAATGCGGGCTTTTCTGTTTTGGCGTAGTTTTGTTGGCAACACGTTTAGATATTGTATGAGTCTGACTGTGGCAGTGTGAGGTGTGTCAAAACGTGTGTGAATAGTTTGAAACACACACGGTGTCTTTGTGTGTGTCTGTGTGTCTGTCTGCCTGTCTGTCTGTCTGTGTGTCTGTCTGTGTGTCTGTCTCCAGTGTTCAGAAGGACCCCGGGGTCAGAAGGGGGAGAGAGGTGAATCGGTGAGTGCCGTTCTGGTTGTGAAGCCCCGCTGCCCCACACACACAGACACACACGTGCAAACATGCACACACACACACACACACATGCACACACACATGCACACACACACACACGCACACACACATGCACACACACACACATGCACACCACTCCTACCCCCCAACACACACTCCTTCCCCTTCTCTAGGCTGTTTTGTTTGATCTTGACCCAATTTTCCTCCTAATCCTATTAGTAATTACATACTCTGCTAGACGGGATGTTTGGAAGCACTCGTGCACACTCATTGTTGAGTGTGTGTGTGTGTGTGCGTGTGTGTGTGTGTTTGCTTTAATCTGCAGGTGTCTTGTCTGTCATGTCTTTGTGCTTTTATGTGTGTGTGTGTTTGGTTGTGCCAGTGTGTGTTTGGTTGTGAGATTGTGTGTGTGTGCGTGTGTGTGCGTGTGTGCGTGTGTGTGCGTGTGCGTGTGTGTGCGTGTGTGTGTGTGTGTGCGTGCATGTGTGTAGCGTGTATTCTACCGCTCCACATCCAGTTTGGGGTGTTTATCTCTCAGCTAGACGACTGACAAATTAGCACGTGTTAAAAATCCATTAAGCCAACTGAGGGAGGGCAGATACTGGCAACAGGCTGAATTGCTCCGATAGCTCTGCTCAGTTGCAACAAGCCAGTGATTCCCAGGTGGTAATAAAGCGAATCTTCCAAGTCCATTTTTTTAACAGCCCAGGAAAACACACAAATCCTTTCAACAGAAACGCATGCCACGTCCATTAAAACTGGCAGTGAATCATTTTCCTCGTCCGCTCTCTCAAAAATCTATTTGACATCGATTTACATAAAATCAGTTTTGAGTCACAATGCTAAAATGAAACGAGAGTCACTAGACAGAAGTTGCACAGGACCACCGAAACAGGAAGCTATAGTGCATGCATGCACACGTGTGGACTCAATGTGGTGTGGATTCAATGTGGTGTGGATTCAATTCATTCGAAAGGCTTCGAAGAGCAGCGAGGTCTGACAGCTGCCTGTATTTCAGTGGCTTTTCACCCGAGCACCAACTCCATGTCACCGATTATGGTGAAATGCTGTAGCTAGAACATCCCTCTGAACGCGCGTCCAACGATGGATAGAGCGCTAATGACTGCCGTCACCACGCGTAGCCAAACTTCCTGAGTGTCAATATGGGAACCGCCATCGCAGAGGAAGCTCTATTGATATCCTCCTTGTGGTAGCAACAATGCTAAGAAGATTAGCATTCAAAATGGTGAGGTACTATTCAGCTTAGCGATTAAATACCCATTAGCTACAAAAAAAAGCTATTTGCTGTTATCTATCTTCTTTATTTAATATTTAATTCACTGCGGCGCATGATGAATGGCATCATAAATGCTTATTTTAAATCATGGTTATTTCAATTTCTCACATCAAGATGTTTGCACATGAAGGTGTTGTAGGTAAGATTCGAGAGTTGTAAAGACATCCCCTCCATCTCTGGTGAGAAGTGTTGAGTCTTGCACCTGTGATTGACAGGCAAGATGGATTCCCCAAACCAATCAGTGTAGAGATGCCCTGATTGGTCAGAAATGAGCCGGGAGTGGTCTGAAATCGGCCCATACAGAGGCAGGTGCGCAGTCAACTCGAAATAGATATTCTCACAGAGTATTTCATTCATTAATAGCTGACGGATGGCTATGCCATTTCTAACACATTTCTAACAACGTCAAATAATAATACTGCCGTGCAAAGGCAAAAGGCTGTAACTCTTTGGATGGGCAACAGTAAAACTTTAACGTAATTCTTCTCAGTTTGTCTTCGTCTTCTGCCTTTGTAGGGCAGAATAGCTATTAAACACACTATGATCTCATGATGATCACTGTACCACTTACATTTGTTAGATGTTGTTGATGTTGATGTCGTTTGCAAGGGAACATTTACCTCAGAGATAAAAAGAGAGAGCATGCACTGGTGAACGAACCTTGTGTTTAAGGCAGAATGGAACCATTTCAATTGTAATACGCAGGTCATACATAACCTTCTGGTAGCCTACTAGCTCTGGCTAGTAGCTTTTCTGTCACCGAGCACCGATCTGCAAGCCTCTACCATTGCCTAAGGATGTCAACGCATGTGGAAATCGTGTGTTCCCAAAACTTACCAAACCTTTTGCGAGTCCACCAGTGTGGTTCTTTGCTCATGCTGAATCGGACGTCCGGGTGCATCCTCAGTCGATCGTACAGGTCCGTGGTGCCGCACTTCGGCTGACCGATGATGTAGAAGTACGGCAAGCATCGCGTGCGGTACAATTTGCCGTCCCGGTGAAACAAGTGTTCCCGAAAAGTGTTCCTCAAGAACCCAAACAGAGAGCGGTAGTGTTTCGAGAAGCGCACGTACTGGTTTTTCCCGTAAGGGTCCGATGTGATATTACCAGTGTATTCCTCGTACCAACATGGATTCTTGGCGCCAGGCAGGAATTTGCGGGGGATAACGGAAAATATCTGCAAAGACAAACGAAAACACACCATTAGCCCCACACAAGTGTACAGTCAACTTGTTTTGTTTTGTAGATAACGAAGGAGCAGTTCCATGAATACTGCTTTATGATGGACCTATTACAATAAAAACCTATGCACCTGTTGCCTCACGGTGGGGGGGTGCACACACACACACACACACACACCCACCCACAAAGAAAGAAACACACACACACACACACACACACACATTGTACTTAATAAATAAGCGCACATAGACTGCGTCGATCGTAGCGCTCTGCCTATTATTTCCCCGTTCATCGAACATCGAGTGGAAGATATCTAAAATAAAACGTTCACCACTCACAGATATGACTGCGTTTGTTGCTTGCCATAATCCAAAGTAGTCCAGGCGGTGAAACACAGATTTGTTTTTTGCAAAAGTCTTCAAAATATTACTTTTAAGAAGCAAAACAACGGATATTTTCAATGTCCCACCTTGCCGAATGAGTAATGTGAGTATTCGTTCTTCATTTGACATTCCTCTCGCCGCGATGCAATCGATAATAATAATTAAATCTATTGATTTTCATAGGGACATTCGCATCTGTCATATTTAGCTAATTCTGTCAATTACATCTACCGTATCACCTCCATGAGAACTTTGTTACGATACTCCAAGTAGAGTAAACTTAAAAGACTTGAAAGAAAAAGAGTAAAGGGGACATTGAAAATATCCGCTGTTTTGACGGTCAAACGTGTCTTAAAAGTAATATTTGAAAGACAAAAAAATCTGTTTCACCGCCCGGACTACTTTGGATTATAGAAAGCAACAAACGCAGTCATATCTGTGAGTGGTGAACGTTTTCTTTCTTACGATATCTTCCACTCGATGTTGGATGAATGGTGAAATAATAGGCAGGAGGCAGAGCTCAAACGGAGTCTACGTGCGCTCTGTTCATAGTGTAAACACACACCGTGCTGAATCACGTATATCTATCGTCTGTGGCTACAGTAACACACTCACGACACAGCCCACATTCACATTTCCCTCACATGTCAAGCTGCTATCTACACCATACCCCGAAGCCTCGCACTAGAAGATGGCTCACTGGCTGACGACCAGACAGAGCGTGCCCATGAGTAACAAGGGCAATTGCAACCACGGCATGTGGTATTGTGGAAGAAATGATAGAACTTCAATCATTAACATCAGTAAATATTAATATAACTGCCAACTGCCAAACATCTGACTCAAAGGTGTGGTTCCTCCTGCATGGCCTTAGATCCTCCCATCATACCACTGTCCTATCTAGAGGAGATCTATGTTGAAACCTCTGGCCATGCTAATGTTTACCCAACATACCAAGACTAGTAGAGGTGCAGACATTTGTCAACTGCCTCACTCCACAGACTGGTACACTTGTAATGATGTCTGACTTACAGTGGCAGGAGAAAACAACTCTAACTCAGTTAACGACACAACTGGGGAATATGGAACGGCCGGGAATGTTTAGAGTAAAGAAGAAGGTAGAAGGACAGGCAAGAACCTCAGACAGGGGTGTTCAGATGTGCAGTTTAAAATACAACAGAGAGAAACTTGGGAGGCCACGCTATAAGCAACAATGGCAGGGAAATGTAGATACACGTAGGGATAAATGCCACGACTCTGGGAATGTAGGACACCGGGCAAGAGATTGTAGGAAAAGGCAGAGAGAAAACAGAAGACGCCTTCAGCTGATCTTCCCTCAGATCCAGCGTATGCTCCCCACGCCATGAGAGACCCATTCCAGAGTGCTGGAAATAACCACTAGAACACCTTGGAGAGAGAAACTGAATCAACAACACAAGCACCACTTCTAAAACGTTCTTCAACTCCTTCTGAGAACCCTAAATGCTCCGTTCAGGTTTCTGTTTCTGCCGTAAAGGAAACTGGTGTGTTAAAAGAAAATAATGACACTTTGACAACTGCGGGGATTGCTGGCATACCAGTTTTAACTACAGTACGTCATTCTGCAGCGACACGTCATTCATGCATGCCGCTCTCCTCCGGTAAATCCTGCTAATCCTCTTCTTATAGACTAATTGACACTGACTAGAGGTCAGGTTTCAGGCTTCTGGCAAACCCACCCAACACAGTGCTATGGTTAAGAATGTACTTGAAGCAGTTCTACTCCCAGTTGAATTGACAGTTGAGAAGTGAAGGTCACATTTGTGAAGGTCATACAGATGCCTCTGATTCAGTTTCTCGAGGTAATGCTTTAAGCAGATTCAGCTGCTAAACAAGCTGCATTAGAGCCTTCCATGGTGGTCCTACAAAGCCCAAAACCAATGCAATTTTACTATTACCAGTCCCTTCACTAGATGACGTCACTGTAGTAAGCTGCAGAATAGTGCTGATGGCAGTGAAAGGAGGGGGGTGAACCGTGTCATTCAGGCACAATGGTTCGCACCAGGGATCACTGCTGCAACAGAACACTATTGGCAGGAGATGTTTGATATGTGCTCAACATGCAACAGGTGGCTGGGACCGTTCCAGGTGTTGTTGACCACAAGGGCGGCACTTAAACTCCAAGGGAGACCAGAATGGATCCATGCCAGCAGGTGCAGATCTGCACCTCCCAGAGAAGGGTGCTTCGCCCTCATCCTCCTCTGCAGTGGTTTCACAGTCCCTCTCTTGATTGGCCCCCAGCCACAACTCCTTTGCATTCGTGTGTTCAGTAAGAAATAAGGTGTGTTCCACATAAGGACATAGCACACATGAATTGAACCAGTCCTTGAGGTAACAGGGCCCATGGGACGACTTTTAATGTAGTAATGGTTTCTAGAAATCAGCAATAGACAAATTACGTCAGGCGCGCATGCAATTTTTTATATAGGTTTATAAATAATTTACAGGCTTAGGTTTGAGATGCAATGCGCTTTCTTAGCCTAATTGTATCTCTGCATTAATGAAAATAGACAAGGTAATGAATGGATAATTGCGAAACAGTGTAGCTCTATTGAAGCTGGCAAGGACAGGCTGTAGGTTGGAATACTGATTTGAATCGCCCTTTCAGGCTTCGCCCTTAATTGTGTTCCACAACCCACCAGACAGTGTCCATATAAGCCCCCTACACATATATATTACCACTACACTATATATCCCCCTTCAACCCAGTACTTCCCTACCTGATTGCCACTAAATCAAAGCTTTAGCGTTGTTAGGCCACATTCACATAATGCTGGGTACACACGATTTCCCCCTTCCGACTCTGGTCAGCAAAGCCCAGATTTTTTTGCCAGATTGTATTATACTTCCCCAGCCGCACCAATTTTAAACATGTTCAATATTTACGATCCGATATCCTGTAGCGAGGACAGCCGAGTGCACAGTGTATGGATTGTCACGTGGGAAATATGATAGCCAATTGGGAGCCACGCTGCCCGGTAATCACAACAGAAGCCATGGCGGCAAAAGCAAAAGTGTGGATTTGCGAAATGGAGCTGGAGTCCAACTCACGCTGCATGTACAGTCCATTTTCACGCCGTCTCTATGACTTCGCCCATAGTTCTTTAGTAGATCTTTAGGATAAAAAAACGAGTGCAAAACCTAGCACAGCATGGCCGCTGTCCGCAATGTTTGTTTACGCTAAAGTCACGTATCTGATCGTGAGATAGCAATTGCGATTTGCAAAATTTGCTAAAATTCCACACACTTAACGACCGAAACAGTTACACTTATCTTCATCTATCGTTAGGTGCGTTGCCTCTCGTGTTTTCCTACATTCGAAAAATCGCCTGGTGTGCCGATTCCCGTTCCTAACGTAAAACGGTTGCTTCTTGTCTTACTCACGTGTGGCTCGCTGTTGACCAGGGCCCTGCGCTCGGGGACCCGCCTGCTGCCATGGAACTCCACCCTGGACACGATGGACTTCACCACCAGCCGGACGCGGGCGAGGTCCCTGGCCGCGGACAGGTTGAAGGCCCCGAGCCCCGGGCTGCTGACCAGGCTGTCAAATCTGTACGGCGGCGGGGTGAGTAGGAAGTCCTTCTTGTCCGCCAGCAGGATGTAGGAGGCGGTGACGAGGAAGGTGAGAATCAGCAAGCACATGAAGCTGCACGCCTTCAGCCGTTTGAGGAAGCCCAGGGCGTTGCGGTGCCACGCCACGTCCACGCGCAGCAGCACGGGCCCCTGGCCGTAGTCATCGGGCAGGGCGTTCGGCAGACTGTGCTTGTAGTCCATCTGCGTCATGGCTCCGGGCCCCTCGCCTGTGGAGGCACACAGTTTTACCACGACTTATAGCACACTCCTTCCTCTTGGTTACCCCGCATTAAACCTGCACTATGTGCGTTCAGCCGTAATGTTTTGTAGTTATGGCTCCACGCCCTTTTTACACGACGTAAATGGCGACGCCCATTGAAACGTGAATGTTGCACAATTATATTTTCTCATACCAAGCAGACCCAAATTAACACCACAGACAAACCGTGCCATATTTGATTTCACAGGGTTTCTATGAGCCGATCAGATGCATGTCGACCCACTGGTGGCGAATGAATCTAATCTTAAAAAGTGATCATGGGAGCTTTACCACGAGCTCCCGCTCCCGCTGAAGGGCTGCTGTCTAAATTGTCTGTAGACATAAAGTAGTAGCCGAGCCGGCTATTTAATAGTTTATACAGACTAAACAAATGAATAAAAGTCCCTTGCGATCTACCGTCATCACAGTGAAACACTGTTGGTACTTTCCCCAGCCCATGCTTCTAGAAACTTGGAATTGGAACGAAATAATAACATCATTAACTGCTTTCAGATAAATTAAATTAACGCTTCTGTTCCGGAACAGTAAATATGATTTTGTGGACCATTTTGTGGATCCATATATAAATAGCACACCAAACAGGTCTGCACAATAACTCCAATAATCGGTTCCAAATTATTTACAGCAGTCATGACAGCACGTATAGCTATTTTCCAAATAATCCAATTTCAGCTCAAGCAAAATAATACCAGTGCAAATATACAGCACTTTTTCATGTGCGTCAAACACACACAAATGTTCTTCAAACTTGCCCTTCGGGTTCTCATCAGTGACTACCCTCCACTACCACCGCAGACGCCCGGTGGCAATATGGATGACTTGACAAGAGGAAGAAGGCCTGGACAGACCGTGGCTGTCCAGTCTGCGTCTCCAGAGGACAGATAGGGATATTAGATAGAACAGGTGTAGAGCCAAGAATGGATTAGGCCCGTTGGGCAGTGTGTGTTGTTGGTGGCTGGTCTAAGCAGCCACCAACAACACACAATCAATCAAGGGCCACACTCAAGAGGACCGCTAGCATGTTAGCACGTACCACCTTCTCTGCCTGTTCAAGCTATCTCAAGCGCTACAATAAAACGGTTTAACCATCATCTGCCTGTGTCCTACTGTTTGAACTTCAGACATTTTAGTCAAAAAATAACGTAATGTTCACCAACACGTGAGACCCAGAACAGTTTTCAACTGAAGAAAGTGATTTTGGGGTTTACTTACCCTTTAAAATAAAATTGGATGAAATATGATGATCCTAGAGGCTTTGGATGGACCTGAACCTGAAGAATGACTGTTCGTGCAAATTGGTGTTTAAATATATGTGGTGCATCTACATGCCTACATTCATAACAGTCAAATTTGACACACAGAGAGAGAGAGAGAGAGAGAGAGAGAGAGAGAGAGAGAGAGAGAGAGAGAGAGAGAGAGAAACAGAGAGAGAGAGAGAAGAGAGAGAGAGAGAGAGAGACAGGAGAGAAACAGAGAGAGAGAGAGACAGAGAGAGAAACAGAGAGAGAGAGAGAAAGAGACAGAGAGAGAGACAGAGAGAGAGAGAGAGAGAGAGAGTCAGAGAGAGAGAGAGAGAGAGAGAGAGAGAGAGATCAGCAATTATCAGCAATCACTGTCTTGTGTGTCCTTCATCGTGGCAGAAGTCAATGAGTTAGAAGTCATTTTGAGTGACGAGTCAGTGAGGAAAAACAAAGAGACAGAAAACACAAGGCGCAGCAAACAAAACAAATGCAGTCACAATGAACAGAAAACAACAATAGAATTCTCTCCGGTGTGAAGCTTCCCTTTTATTATTTAACCCTTATTTAACCAGGTTGGTCTCATTGAGATTCAACAACTGGCCAACACAGCAGCATCGGCATACATAATAAAATGATAAAGCTGCATTGTTATTGAAGCAGAAGCTGACTCATACAGATATGGTTCACATTCCCCCCCTGAAATGGATCTCCTCTTCTTGGTTTGTTACCTCTGCTTAACTTCATGTTACCCTGATACTGTATGTCTGCCCATTCCCCAACCCAGTCACCAGAGGAAAGTGGAGGTATTTGTATGTTTCTGCAAACCACGTTTAAGTTGAATGTCAACGTTTCTGAACTAAAACTACGTCGTATATAAACATTTCTAGATACGTGTATGTCAACGTTATAGTGTTTTAACCGCTCGTGGTGCTTTTTAAGCACTTTTGGTGTTTTGAGGGAATAGAATGGGGGTAGGCTATAACAACCATTTTCTGGTTATGAAATAACCTACATTATATATGTTACACGCCACGTATTTCAAACATGTGGAACAGCAACATTCTTTGTTCTGCTTCGAACGTTATGACTCAATAGAATGGATGTTATCGGTGGTTATCAGCCCCATAGCTATGTGTGGCAGTTTCCCACGCCACATGCCATCTACAATGGCTTTCAGGGCTTCTCCAATGACACAGGCAGACGTTGGTTGAACTGATTTATTGTAGAGTTTGCAATAGTAGGCAGAGCAGGTGGCACGTGCTGACATGCCAGCGCTGCTGCTGAGTGAGTGTGCTGGTGGCTGGTTTAACCTGTGGGCCTTGATTGGCCAACATACCACAGGTGTGCAGCCTCACCCAGCAGCCCCAGAGTCTAATCAGTCTGACTCGGGCCAGGTGAGGCTGCTTAAACCAGCCACCAACAACACACACACCACACTATGGTCAGTAGGTCCTACTCTACCTACCAGTAGGTTCAGAGGGCCGTTATCATCGAAATGTTGATATACACGTGTCTAGAAATGTTGACATACACATATCTAGAAATGTTGATATACAACATATTTTTGGTTCAGAAACATACATTCAACGCATCCATGGTTTGCAGAAACGTTTTCTTCTGGCGACTGGGTTGCTGTTCCCACCTATTGAATCAGAATCAGAATCGGGTTTTATTGGCCAAACATACTTTTACACATGTAAGGAATTTGACTCCGCTTCACAGTAACTCACACTGTACTTACATTCAACAACAGCAATGACAAACAGCAGCAAGAGTAGGTTTTTTTCAAAAAGTAGGTTTTTTTACCTACAAAAGCCTACGGTAAACAGTGGTGCTATCCTTGTATAGCAGTAAAGTGGGTAACGTGCATATGCTACTGTGAGTAAATATAAATATACTAAATATACTAAATATAAGAAATGAATAAATAAATAATAAATTATTGCGCAATGAACATGGCTGTGGGTGTGTACGATATGAGTGACAGGCATTGCCCTGAGGACATGCAATGACAGGTCACATAGTCAAGTTCTGGTGTGCAGTGCTCTGAAGCGTCTTCCGGAGGGGACAAGTTCAAAGCTGTGGTGGCCCGGTGGTGAAGAGATCTTGGAGTGAGGGCAAGTTTAGTCCAATAATCGTTTCGGCAGACCTGATGGTTTCGCTGCAGCCGGCGTGTGTCCTGTTTAGGGTTGCAAAGGGGCGGAAAATTTCCGGAAAATTTCCGGAAACTTTCCACGGGAAGTTTAGCTCAGGAATTTTGGAAATTTTGAAAAAAGAAATGTTATGCTATTTTCTCCCCAAAAAACATTGTATGTGTCCTTGTGGTCTAATAAATATGTTGAATGTATTTCCTACCTCATAAGTCATTCGCAAAGTGTTCTTTTGGGAATATGTTATATGTTTACAATGTAAACTGATTTCTTTATTTATTACTAATTGTTTTTGCATATTGAAATGCCTGTACGTCTCGGCGAGATTGTAAATGAGGGTAACCTTACTGTCTATTGAGAATAAATAAAGGTTTGTGAATGTGAAGTGCTACATAGTGTTATTGTTCTGTTTAATGAGGATTTTTTCAGCTGTCCGACGATAAGGAAACTGAAACCTAAGGAAACTGAAACCTAAATCCCCCTCAAAATGTCATTTTTATAATTTGTATTAGGAATGTTTGCATGCATGTGTGCTTATGACAAAACAAAATGTTTATATTTATGTCTGTATATGACAAGGTAAATACAGTAGTATAAATTACCCCAAAATTCCCAGTTTATTCCCGTTAATTCCCGTTTATTCCCGTTAATTCCCGTTAATTCCCATTA
>OMNO01076384.1:0-11031 GCA_900303215.1 Trachyrincus scabrus | reverse complement strand
ACATGATTGGTCGAAATAAATATGAAGCGAAAGAAAGTGAAACGCCCCGTTCACCCAGATTTGAGCTAGTCTGCTATCAGAATGTTAAAGGATCTCTGTCTCTGTCTCTCTGCCTGTCTCTGTCTCTCTCTCTGTGTCTGTCTCTGTCTCTCTGTCTGTCTCTCTCTCTGTCTCTCTCTCTGTCTCTCTGCCTGTCTCTGTCTCTCTGTCTGTCTCTCTCTCTGTCTCTGTGTCTGTGTCTGTCTCTGTCTCTCTCTCTGTCTCTGTCTCTCTCTCTGTCTCTCTCCCTGTCTCTCTCTCTGTCTCTCTGTCTGTCTCTGTCTCTGTCTCTGTCTCTGTCTCTGTCTCTGTCTCTGTCTCTGTGTCTGTCTCTGTCTCTCTGCCTGTCTCTGTCTCTGTCTCTGTGTCTGTGTCTGTGTCTGTGTCTGTCTCTGTCTCTGTCTCTCTGCCTGTCTCTGTCTCTGTGTCTGTATTTTGTATTTGTGTGCATATGCATGTTGATCTGTGTGTCCTCAGAGCTTCAGTAACGTAGACCTTGTGGACGAGGAGCCGGTCCAACCGGGCCAGAGCGGCTCTGCACCCCAGTGGAGGTGCTACGCCAAGTACATGAGCCCCCAGCAGGTCTTCCTCACCTTCCTCCCTGCGACACTAACAGGCAGGAATCCTCATTCATACACACGTACACGTAAAGCAACGTCATGCGGGCCCTTCAGCCCTGGAGGACAATCCTAGCAAGTCTAATGCAGCAATGACATCAAAAAGGTGGTTATAAATGTCCAATAGGATCCCAGTGATCAAAGAATCACATTTATTACTAACTTAGTGGTCAGCCTGATCTATCTATCTTGTCAAATGGCTCTGTTCTCGTTGCTTATCTTGTTAAAGGAATGACTCATTAGGTTGTGTGATATTAAATGAACCATCTTCTTTAACTTCATGAATGTAACAATTGGTTGTCATGTTTCCAGGAGCTTTATTATGCATGCTGTAGTCCCCAATTACCCCAATTCCTGCATCATTTAATTTCTAATTCATAACTTTGTTGTCTACTGTTGTCTCTCCATCACCAGATGTTGTAATGTTGATGTCATCGGAGGCGGGGACAGAAGCGGAAGGCGGTGCCGATGATTCGCTCCCTGACTCGGTGGGCGGACCCCAGGCTGAAGGCCCGTCTTCGTACCGGGGTGAGGACTGTTCCCCGGGGGCGTCCCCGGGTCTGGAGGACGAGGCCTCTCCCCCAGTCTGCCTCACTCTGCACCAGGACAGCAGGCGCTCCGAAACGGACACCACGAAGCTCCAGTCAGGTCAGGAGAATCCTCTTCCTTTTGATAGTCAATACGTTGTGTCTGAACAGTTCGGAAGATATTCTCCCCTGTTAGGATCTTATGCAGAAACGAAAAGTCAAGTTACATTTCTTTTGTCTTACCCTGAGACCCACAGTCTGTGTGTGTGTGTGTGTGTGTGTGTGTGTGTGTGTGCGTGTGCGTGTGCGTGCGTGCGTGCGCGTGCGTGTATGCGACTAGAATAAAACATTTAGACTTCCATTGCTGTGGCCAGAATGTGTTCCAGTTTAGTTTTGTGTTTGGATTTGACTTATAATACCACAGAGTTAAATAACGACTCTTCACGATTCGTTGTGAGTGAGCGATTTTTACCTCATACCTTTCTTTGTTTTGTTTAGCGTTGCGAGGCAAAGAGGGAGTGCAGTTCTCGGAGCCCCAGGTGAGTGATGTCCGGCAGACAGCCCAGCACAGGGCGACCAGCGGCGGTCACCTGCGGTGCCCCATGTACGTCTACCACGTCTCCCTGGACCACCTGAGGGACCAGCTGGTCCACCCCCACTCCAGCCGACAGAGCCGGGATGTCTTCATGAGGTACCGGCGGAAGGGAGGCAACAGCACGTGTGTTTCTTCCTGTTTTGTTCTATCATGCTACACGCAACGTGGTTCCACTGTAGGCAGGATGGTGTTTCTGATCCCCACAGACATCTGTCCACAGACATCTGTGCCAGACCGCACCTCGATATTTTAGTTGGACTCATATCCTCAGTCAGTCAGTGAGGATGATGCTGGAGCTTGAAATCCAGTATAATTATGAAGACGGACTGGAAGAATATTATTATCATCACATTTATTGTGATGTGCACTGGCCCACCAAGACCACCAAGACGGTTCCAGAGCTAACTGTGTGTAATCCAGGGGTTCCCTATTTTCACCCGTCACCCCATTTGTAGGTCTGAAGAAGTTTCGTCTTACATCGTTATAAGTACCCTGTCAACATGTGCCTGCACTGTTAATGTCCCAGTCAACACACCAAGTGACTGGTAGTAGTTGGCTTGTGGCTACGAATTGAATTGAGGTGTCATAAAGGTTGTGTGTGTATATACACAAACAGACTAGCAAACCTTTTTAAATCTCACATATCAAAAATGCACCATCAGCTATCTATAGCTTAGGAGTCAGCAGTCTCTCACAACCCCACATCGGGTCCTAGACCGCAAGCCTGGGACACTGAAACAGCAGCAACATGGTGTACACACATGGTGGGGGAGAGTTACGATACGATGCTAACTGAAACAGCAGCAACATGGTGTACACACATGGTGGGGGAGAGTTACGATACGATGCTAACTGAAACAGCAGCAACATGGTGTACACACATGGTGGGGGAGAGTTACGATACGATGCTAACTGAAACAGCAGCAACATGGTGTATACACATGGTGGGGGAGAGTTACGATACGATGCTAACTGAAACAGCAGCAACATGGTGTACACACATGGTGGGGGAGAGTTACGATACGATGCTAACTGAAACAGCAGCAACATGGTGTACACACATGGTGGGGGAGAGTTACGATACGATGCTCACTGTGTTTTAAGATGGATGTTTTGTGTGGTCTTCTAGGTCACTGTCTCAGGAGCGTAGCAGCAGCATGTCTTCCTGGACAGATCTTCTCACTCAGCCTCACAAGCACAAAGAGCTGGCCAACTATTGCAGTGTTCTCCAGGAGCATTACCACCAAAGTTATGTCAAAGGTGACCAATCCGTTGTACTATTTGCGATATTAGGATATTAGGATTTCACTAAAGTGAAAAGGTGTCATGGTTAAAGGTGCTGTAGGTAAGAGTTGAGAGTTGTAAAGAGAGACAGCAGAAAATACACAACCCAAAATAAACGGCCCCTCCCTCCCTACGTTGCATTCGCACACCTGCGATTGACAGGCAAGATGTATTCCCTGAACCAATCAGTGAAGAGATGCCCTGATTGGTCAGAAATTAGCCGGGAGAAGTCTAAAATCTAAATAGTCTCATACAGGGGCAGGTGCTGTCAACTCGAAACAGATATTGTCACACGGCATGGCCATGGCATTTCTAACAAATGACACACACATTAAATCTTACCTACCGCACCTTTAAGTGTAATCACTCTCACTGCTGCCCTGCAGGTGTTTACCGGAGCCTGCAGCAGTCCTATAACATCTGCTCCCAGGACGTCCTGACAGCCATGGACTACTGTGAGGAGTCCCTGCAGGAGATTGATATCACGGCGTTCCTGCAGACCCTCTGTGGCCACGTCCGGGACTTTCAGGAAAGCGGTGAGGGTCACAGTGAGGACGGGGCTCCGGCAAATTCTACAAGACCCCCGACGTTTGTCATTGGTGAGGCTGAAGAAGATGGGACATCCGTCTCCTCACCCAGGTAATGTTGAGGCTCTATCATTTAAATACATTTTACATTTGCTCTGCATCTTTCAGTGTTGAAATATGTTGAGCACCAAGATCTAGACGAGATCTAATACATGGTTCTCCCCAGTGTTGAAATGTGTTGAGCACTAGCATCTAGAAGAGATCTAATACATGGTTCTCCCCAGTGTTGAAATGTGTTGAGCACTAGCATCTAGAAGAGATCTAATACATGGTTCTCCCCAGTGTTGAAATGTGTTGAGCACTAGCATCTAGAAGAGATCTAATACATGGTTCTCCCCAGTGTTGAAATGTGTTGAGCACTAGCATCTAGAAGAGATCTAATACATGGTTCTCCCCAGTGTTGAAATGACAACAGGAAAAGGAGAATCAAGAGAAACGTCCTCTGAACCGCCGTCTCCGTTAATCCTGGAGGAGAACAAGCCGAACAAGAACCAAGAGCTGCTTCTGTCTCTGCTTAAGACGCAGCACACGTGTGAGGTGCATCCTGATCTCCACAAAATCATACAGGTATTAACCTTCACATTCATTCAGCTAGTAGTCCTCGCCGCTGTGTGGTGAGCGTTCTGGCTCAACTAGTGCTTTAATGTGGACAAATATCTTTTTTTGTGTGTATATAAATATTTAACCATACATTAAAACTTGTTTTCGCCAGGACAAGTTTACTGAAATTGGATCTCAGTATTTCAAAATGGTGCCCTCTAGTGCCCACTACTTCTTCTACTGCCCGCCATCGGCCAAGAATGAGGCGAGTTGGGAGCGGGCTTCTCACTGTGTGTGTGTGTGTGTGTGTGTGTGTGTGTGTGTGTGTAATATTGTTTCGTACTATGATAAGTCATATCGCAAACAGTTTGTATTTAATTTAACATGCCTCATTTAATGCACGGAATAGCCAGGTTTCCCCCCGGGGAGTGGAGCTAGCCAGGTGGCTGCTGGCCAGGTTTCCCCCCGGGGAGTGGAGCTAGCCAGGTGGCTGCTGGCCAGGTTTCTCCCCAGGTAGTGGAGCTAGCCAGGTGGCTACTGGCCAGGTTTCCCCCCAGGTAGTGGAGCTAGCCAGGTGGCTACTGGCCAGGTTTCCCCCCAGGTAGTGGAGCTAGCCAGGTGGCTGCTGGCCAGGTTTCCCCCCAGGTAGTGGAGCTAGCCAGGTGGCTGCTGGCCAGGTTTCTCCCCAGGTAGTGGAGCTAGCCAGGTGGCTGCTGGCCAGGTTTCCCCCCAGGTAGTGGAGCTAGCCAGGTGGCTGCTGGCTAGGTTTCTCTCCAGGTAGTAGAGTTAGCCAGGTGGCTGCTGGCCAGGTTTCTAACATGTTTGTTCTGTAATACAGAAGGATTCTGATGGAGGTGAGAGGAGACCCAGTGAAGAATTGATGTCTGAGCCGGATCCAGCCACTGAGGATGGTGATACTGATATTTCTAAAATCACTATTGTGTTCTAAATGAAAGGAAAATACATAGGCAGGCATAGCGGGATGGGAAATGAAATGTTAATATTGGCTAAATCACTTCAAGGTGCATAGCTGTGGCAAACAGTTCAAAGCAAACTTTGTTTAGTTTGTCTTTGTTTCAGAGCTTTCGTTTTATTTTCAGATACCAGTTTGTTAAAACCAGTGGAACAGTTTTGATGCCAAATGAGTATCTGTTGTTCCAATGAGGCTAATAGATGATCCACTGATTTCAGCTTACCAGAATGAAACAACACAAAACAGTACAGTAAAACATACACTGGATGATATGTAAGGAATACACCATGACGAATAATCGTACGTCATTCATTCAGGCCTGAATGTTAAATCAGCCTTGGAACAAAGTAGTGTGTAGCGTCAAACCTAACAAAAGACAGGATAATGCCAATTTGTGGCTAGTTATTATTATTATTATTTATTATCGACGTATCCGTGCAGAGAACCTATCGGGATGCTGCATCGTGACGGAGAGTGACACTGACCTGGAGGTGGAGTACCAGGAGGGCGGCGCCGTGAAGTCGGACGAAGGCGAGGGCGAGGAGGAGGAGGAGGATGACAAGTCGCTCTCGGACTCCAACACCGTCAACCAGGATGACGACGACGACTCGTTCAGCATTCTGGACGGGGACTCTCTGCTGGAACCCGAGGCCACCTCGCAGGAGATGCCCCCTCTGTTTGTGCACCTCACCTGCTCTGTCAAGCTGCAGAGCTGCCATGGATCCACGCCCATACAGACGCTACCCACCTGCCTCGGTGAGCACACTGCTCCTTACAGGAGAGCCAAACCCCGACACCACTTGATGACTCCCTCTCTCTAGGTTAAACACGTGCTATTGCATGCATAACCTCTGATTGGCTGATATGGTTAGCCGGTGGTACCTGCTGATGAAGCCTTGATGAGACACACCTGTCCTCCGCTAATTGAAGGTGGATTGGTTTGGTTCTCCTTTGAAGGATATGTTTAATGGCTTTATTGATTATCATTGGACAGTCGTTTTGAGTATTTATTTTAATTTACTGCACCCACTTCTATCTAGTGTGTGCAAACTTACCTGGCCACAAATGTGACTCTTTCTATCCATTTCCATTCATGTTGAAAAGGTATGAAAACATATATCCTTTGTAAGGTGATGCTAAATAAATCCTACAAAAGCCTGACATGAATTCACGTTGGATGAGTTATTTGTCTACCGGATATTCCAGTTTGTACATCGATGGCCGATCTCTTCTGTATTTCTGACCCATCCCAAGCACCCAGTTGTTTTTCTAGTTGCTGATTCTGTCTCATTGTTCCAGCTGAAGTGTTATCCTGCCTGGACAACACAGAGGCCCTGCAGATGGTCGATCTGAACGAGCTCTCGGTTACGTTGGACATTTTTGTCCTGACGCTACCACCCGAGATGGAAGTCATGGCGGACTTCCATCACAACAGGTACATCACAATGAGATCAATGAAAGCATTCAATCAAAATGGCCGCAATCTAAGATTCACTGACAGTTTCAGCTAGTTTCTCGGGCTAGTTTCATTTGATTCATTTTATTTCCATTTATTTTTGTGTCTACTTATTATAAGTGAATGATATGACTGGTTTAGTTTGTAGACACATTTTCGATCACAAACGAACCAAACCTATTGATTCTCGTATGGCGTGCTGAACCCACACATCTAGTTTGAGGTGGAAATGTGTGCAGGTACACGTCGGAGAGCAGCGCGTCTCTCAACCGCTCGCCGGGACAGCCGTCCTCCTACCGCTCCGACGAGGAGCTGATGTGTGGGCTGGATGACCTCAGAGGAACCAACGTCAACGGGTGCCTTTACTCACTCAAGTGACCGTCCATCTGAATACGGTGTCAAACATGTCATAAAAGATGACCCTGTCCTCTTTCCAACAGGGTCACGGGAGATTCTCTGTCCAAACTGCCAATGCCACAGAACCTGGCTTTGCTGGCTACAATGGAGGAGGTCAGTGTTTCGTCCGTCTCTTCCCGCCTCTCCGGTCCTACGGTTGAATGCCGCATGCCGAGCGTCGATTCCTCATCACGACAGAATGTCGCGTCAGAACGTCACATTGTGTAAATGAATCAAATGTGAGCGCAGACATGACAGGATTGACTTCTGACATGAAACCACCGGTTCTGTTCCAGATCCGCTGGCTCCTGGAGGATGAAATCGTGTCCGCGTTGAGACGCTCCCAGGTCATCGGCTCGGCCGTACTGCAGAAGGTGGCGGACCACGTCGTTCGCTCCAGCGGGCGGATGTGCTGCCAGCACGAGACCGTCCCACTGCAGTTTGTCTTTGGGCCAGAGCAGTCCCTTGAGAAGTTCAGACAGGCAAGTGCTGCTCAATCCATGGCAGTAATACCAAGCATATCTGAAATCGGAGACATTTGCTACGCTACACGGTGTATTTCAAGCACTAATGGTAATGCCGCAGCCACTGTTATTACCTCACAGAAGACCATTTTCGGCACTTGTGTGAAGCAAGGCTGCAGTTGACAACGCAAAATCTAATGTTTCCTGCTGCAGGAGTTCCGGAGAGCATCCTTCCATGGATACGTTTTGAACGGTGAACAAGACAACTTCCACTACATGTCCCTGAGTCGGCGGACCCTGGCCGGCAAGACGAAGTCGGACAATGCGGTTGACCTCCAGACCAGGTCCAGGTCTAGTCAGGCTTCACTCGTAACGGAGAATAAAGCGCAGGCAGGAACGACAGAAGCAGACAGTGAGGTAACTCACGTCGTCTTACCTTTTTTATTTTAAGTTGTATAAAAAGTAAATAATCAACACTAAACCACAGTAAAAACACAGATTTGCAGTTACTGGTTTGGGTGAGGCACTAATTCGAAACAAACAGAGACATAAATTGAGATGAGAGATGGTGATCCATACGAGGTGTGGTTTTTAAGTGACTCTTGTTTTACTTAGGGTTAGGGTTATCCTTTCTCATCGAGGTAAACTGTACATGTGTATGTCTGAAGATGTATTCTGTGGGTGAGTGATTTCCATTTGGGTGACCTGTAAGTCTGTCCTGTCTGTGCAGGGGGAAGAGATTAAGCCTGCCAACGCCGACTGCAGCATGGCGTCTGGATCTTCCACGGATGTGGTCAAAGCGGTCAAGCAACAGTCCGAAAGCTTTCATTCACAGAATTCCTCCATCAAGTCACCCACCAGCCCCTTTCTTCTGCCGGGACCCAGCAATGCTGAGCAGGGCTCAGAGCCAGCCTCGCCCCCCAAAACCCCGTCCACCGTCAGCCTGACGGAGTCTTTGCAGTCAGCCACCCATTGTAAGTGACGTAGTCCCTGGAGACGTAGTCGCTAGGTCTTGCGTGTCCACGTGGTAATCATGAGCAGACCAGATCCGTGACGCTGACTATTCTATTTCCACAGGTAGTGGAAAACTAAGACCTAACCGTGTCCAAAGTGTGGTGTCCAGCCAAGGAAGTCTTGATTCAGACATGTTGGGTATGCAAATAATGAGGATTTTGACGATCGTAGATAATATGAGATAATAAAGAAAATTGGTCAGCTACCTTCGACATTGATAGCATTAGTATTAGTATTTAAAGCTCAGTATTACATTCACATTCACGAAGCAGTTACGGCTCACTTTTAAGGAATCGCAATTTCCTGCGACACATGGTTTTAAATGATGGTCTTGATGCAGGATGCAAGGGCCTTTCTTATTCCCATTTGTTCTGATCCTATGTGAAAAGGTTATGACGGTGGCAGTAGTGACTCGGAGAGCGAAAGCCCCGCCGTCGACGAACAGGAGCATAAGGTTTTACTCATGCCTAACTTCTGGCTGATCGTGAGGATCCACCAGGACAGGGTGGAGGTCTACTGCCACTCTCGGTAAGACAACCTTTTCGAGGTGACCGTTGCTTCTTCTTCTTAGTGACTCTTGACTCTACCTTGACTCGTCTTGACTCCACCGCATTCTTTCTGTTTTGCTCTGTAGAAGCTTCACAGAAGAAAAAGACGAGCTGGAGAAAGCCACAGACCTACCGGAGTACCTGAAGCTGCATCAGATGATGGTGCGGAAGATCACTGATATTTGCAGAGTCGTCAATCAGGTATTGTAGCGAGGCACAGCATGTGTTTACTCACACACTCCCAAGTGTTCCTGGGTTCTTCTCTTTTGTGTTTTCTATGCCTCCAATTCAGTGTTTTCTGTAAGATCTTGTAAGACATATATTATCCAACTGTCTTTATCTACTGGGTAGCATCGATCTGTAGGAGCCACCTGGGCTAGAGACAAAACATGAAGGAAAACAATTGTAGATCAATTCTCGTTCTATCTTTGTGGTCGGCGTCTGTCTCTGCGCTGTGCAGCGCATGCTGCTGCAGGATCTGCACGACAGCCACGTATGCAACTCGCTGCTGGTGGCCGAGAGCGAAGAGGACATATGGAAGAACGACTCCCTCTACAGGCAGAGGCATGCCAACTCGGACGGTAAGTTTCCCCCTTCACAGACAAATGTGTTCCCTCCCGTAACTTTAGACCATTTCAGTCAGTCAAAAACGAGCAGAACATTCTCAGCAAACATAAGCAACACGCTTCAATCTTGCTTCCAGAGCGTTTGGGCCGGCAGTAACCGCTATATCCGCTATGTCACGTCGTATAGTAGGCCTGGAGGATCCTTATATCTGGCTGTAAATGTTCTTCCCTTTCGCTACATACGACATGTAGTGCTGGTGATGATGGAGGACCACCACTAAATATCATTGACAGGCTTCCGTGTGTAACTGTCGCAGGACTCCTATAGAAATGATTTTGAAATTTTCACCGTTTTCACGTTTTTCACCGCCACCCCCCCTTGCATTCAAAGTCGTTTTGTACCTTTTGATAAACACAGATTACACCAACGAGGAGAACTACCAGCCGAGAGACTACCTGGCCGCCACGATGGAGTTCATCCCTGGGTACTTTGCCTGCGACGTGGTGTGGAGCACCATCATCCACATCCACCCACGCTTCAAGATGGGGCCCAACATGGGCGTGTCGCGAGGTTAGCCGCCCAGTTCCAGCACCTCTGGCTCGGTTCAGCATTATCTTTGGATTTAGGGCCCATAATACCCCGCTCAGAGCAGAAAGATGACATATGCTTTGTTGCCATGGCTGTTTGCACACATAATCTCCAAAGCAGTTCAGTTCATAATATCGTGATGATAATAACAAATAGCAGGCAAAGTAGAATTACATTTTTTGTAACCATAGGATTGCGTTTGTAATGTATTTACATATGTTATTTGTTCAGACTGTATGTTTAGCAGTAGATATGATGACCATATCTCGGTGAACAACATGACTCTTCTCTCTGGTCTGCAGCCATTCTGGCCCTGCGCTCTGTGCTCAATTCATTCTGCGTGGTCAACAGGAAGAACATGTTTGTCTACCAGGAGCGAACGACCAAATCAGTGTTCTACCTCAGGTTGACGCCGCCATTTTGTTTGTATATTATTACATTGGGGTAATTGTATGGGATGAAGGGTGCTGTAGGTAGGACTTGAGAGTTGTAGAGAGAGTGAGCGGAAGAGAGCAAGATTTTGAAACATTGATTCACGCACCCGTGATTGACAGGCACAATGGATTCCCCGAACCAATCAGGGAAGAGATGCTGTGATTGGTCAGACATGAGCCGGGAGCGGTCTAAGATCTGAATGGTTTCATACAGAGGCAGGCAGTCAACTAGAAACAGATATTCTCACAGGGCATTTCACTCACTAATGCCTGGCATTTCTAACTAATGACACTCAAATTATAGCTCTTAAATCTTACCTACAGCACCTTTTAAATGCATCATGTGTCCATTCCTCAACTCAAACCCTGCCCTTACCTCCCCCCCCCCCCCCCCACACCCCG
>OMNO01076382.1:14471-26202 GCA_900303215.1 Trachyrincus scabrus | reverse complement strand
AATTTTCCACGGGAAGTTTAGCTCGGGAATTTTGGAAATTTTGAAAAAAGAAATGTTATGCTATTTTCTCCCCAAAAAACATTGTATGTGTCCTTGTGGTCTAATAAATATGTTGAATGTATTTCCTACCTCATAAGTCATTCGCAAAGTGTTCTTTTGGGAATATGTTATATGTTTACAATGTAAACGATTTCTTTATTTATTACTAATTGTTTTTGCATATTGAAATGCCTGTAAGTCTGGACATTGTAAATGAGGGTAACCTAACTGTCTATTGAGAATAAATAAAGGTTTGTGAATGTGAAGTGCTACATAGTGTTATTGTTCTGTTTAATGAGGATTTTTTCAGCTGTCCGACGATAAGGAAACTGAAACCTAAGGAAACTGAAACCTAAATCCCCCTCAAAAATGTCATTTTTATAATTTGTATTAGGAATGTTTGCATGCATGTGTGCTTATGACAAAACAAAATGTTTATATTTATGTCTTTATATGATATAAGGTAAATACAGTAGTATAAATTACCCCAAAATTCCCAGTTTATTCCCGTTAATTCCCGTTTATTCCCGTTTATTCCCGTTAATTCCCATTGAAAGTTTCCAACTTTGAATATTCCCGGAATTTTGCAACCCTAAGTGTGGTCAATACCAGACAGCTTTCAGAGCTGGCTCAGCCGTCAAATTGTTTTCTATATATTTACCTGGTGTTTCAGGCTAGCATGATCTGATTTACTGAAGTGATAACTCAGTTTAGAGATTAGATTCAGACCTTTATATAGAGTCCAACATTGTTCATTTTAAACCTCCAGCACACTGGTAAATTATAGCAGCACACTGTTAAATTATGGTTACATTCAGCTGTTTTCACAGGCCTGCAGCCAACCGGCTTCATACTCTAACTTATCCTCCTGTATTTCTGGTAAACATGCTTCAAATCAATCACGTTGGACATCAAAATAAAGCTGTGATTCTCTTCCTTCCAACAAGTATTGGCTTTCAAAGCCAGCACAACCTGACTTGTAGGCGGAGCTGGGTTGGGAGTGTCCTCACGGGGTTGGCCCTCGCAGGCGTGTAGCAACATGTAGCACTGCTAGTCACGCGGTAGTAGCACTCTCGCACGTTTTAGCCCTCGCACGGGTGGGTGCACATGCTTGTTTTCAGGTTGGCTGGTTTGTGACGGACGGAGATGAAGAGAGAGAGAGCGAGAGAGACGTAGAAGACAGACGGAAAGAGATTTGGAGAGAAAGAGCTGAGAGATGACGACAGACGGAGATGAAGAGGGCAAGAGAGACGAAGAAGACGGAGAGTGATTTAGAGAGAAACAGCTTCTCCACAAGGTAAATGTTTTGAACACTACAAGTACGTAAGGGGCACATAGTAATGTACCGTTATGACGGTGAGTGCTCAGTTCTTTCTCTCCCTCCGTCAGGCGAGGAGGATCAGGGTGGAGGAAGGGGAGTGGAGCGCCATGGACCTCCACCAAGAACCGGGAACCTGCTGCTGCCAGGTGACCACCATGACCTGGTCACCTGGTGCTCCACATGGTGGTCATCCACCATGACCTGCCCTCATCTCATTTACACTCCTCTCTATGTGTCCAATAAAGTCACACATATTGCCACATATTTCTGATCGGCTGTTGACTGTTTTCGAAGGGAATTTTGTCACTGCGCAGTTCACACATTTCCGCAACCTAAACATAAGTGAAACACTACCGTTTTAATTCCCAAATATAAAATACGATAAATAGTGGGTCGGGAGACGTAAGTGCATGTTGTTTGCTTTGAACCTACACATTTGTGGAGTTTGCACATTCTCCCTGGGTTAACATAGTTCTGCTGGTTCTCCTGGGCTCTGGTTTCCACTTGTAACAGTAAGGAATAGGATAGGACAGGTTAGGTTGAAGCCCAGCTTGTTCTTGTGTCCAGACGGAGAAGTCTGCAAAGCTGTGACAATTTTTGGACCGTGATTTATGATGATAATAAATAATAAGAACAACAATACATTTTATTTAAATAGTGCTTTTCTAGGTACTTAAAGATGCTTTACAACAAGACAAAATACAGGAATAAAAAAAACCAAATATCAATTAAAGGTTACTTTATTAAGAAGCATACAAATGAAGGGGCAGAAAGAGGCACTGAGAGGTGAGGAGAGTCAGATGTAAAAAGCAAAAAGTAAAGTAATATAATAATAATATAAAATATATATAAATACATTAAAATTAGCTCCACTTTGCCCAGCTGTCACATTAAAGCCATGAACACATTAATGCATCAATAAATATAATATATATTATTCTGAAATGGGCCATAGCTACCACCACTAATAGAATCTAATTCTGTTGGAAACACTGGTATTGACCCGAGGTAGGTGGAAGGACCCAAATGCAGACACGTACACGAGTAGAAGGTGAGTGGGAACTTCTTTACTGAAGTCTTACAAAAAGAAAAGATTGCTCTCAATCAAACAAAACAGACTACTAAAAAATAGAAAACAAAGGGAAGCTAAGAAGCTAAGCTAAAAATAATAAATATAAGATGCTGATCCTAAACAAACAAGAATACGGTGTAGCCTGGTAAAGAGCTTTGACGTTCTAGCAGCAACTGGCTGCCAGCACTCCACTTAAATACACCGTAGATTACAATCCTTCACAGGTGTGCTCCATTGAGTCCACTAACGACATAGGAGGCAGCTGTGCTCATGCTACTCAAGGAAAGCAGTCAAACAGGGGATCACTGGGGTGGAATCGTGACAGGTATGCATTCATATTGATCATGCCATGACACTGACCACGGTGAATTAGATTAGATTCATACAATCAAAGAAAATTTATTAGCAAACATTTAAGATTTGTGGTAAAAAGTAAGCCAGACCGCGAGCGTTAGTAAATGACTGGAGAATAGAAATCACATCCTCCTTCATCTTCATACACGACTAGTCTTTCTGTTGAAGCTACCCTGGCAAGTGCAGTACAAGAGTTTGAATCTTAGGCTATGAAGTTGTTTGGTTGTAGTCAATTGTTACAAATATTCACCTCCAATGGGCTCTCCGTATTTTATATATGATAGCAATTCACAGCAATAGAGGTCGCATTAATAATTGATCATGAATCGTAACACCAGACGATCATTGAGAAGAGAGAGTCGATTAAAGATGATAGAAATGTTGCTCAGATTGTAAGATTTCAGGAAGATGGCTGTTGGCTCTCATGATGCATTTTGAATGAGTTGTTCTTGTATTAATTTGTTTTCGCTGTGGAGTTAGTTTGTGTTGAGCTGCTCTGTTTGTTTAGCATTCAACCAGATGTGTTTAAGATGCTGAGATCCTCCACACACACCAAGCAATATTATGATTCTGATCAGACATATTTCCTAGTCAGAGGAAAATCAGTAACGTTTTAGTGCAGGAGACACCCTGCTCACTGATTTGATTCGATTGGTTTAATTTCCCCGCTGCACTACGTAACTTTTACCACTGGAGCTTCAAAATGATTTAGCTTTAAAATGATTAGAAATTATTACTGTCAGCTTCTGGTCTGTAGAGAAACAAAAGTATGTTTTAACAAAAGTAATGGCTGCAGTCAAAATGTTCAATTAGCAGGTTTGAGTCATTAAAATGATTGATAATATCTAACATGTTTAATGATACTAATATTGTGAAGCAGCATAAGTCATTACAGTACCAGGGTATGATTGACACACATGATGTCACGTGGAGATGCCATGCATCACAACATGATTTTATGATGACATCATCTCAACTGTAGAATTACCATGAACCTCAAACTATGTTTGTCTCAGTTAGAACAATCAATATGCAGTGAGAAATCAAAAAAGGGGACATTTACCACCATAAATATGGCTAGTCATTGTGGTCCAAAACTGAAACATACACACATCAGGGCTTACCAGTATCTGTCAGTATTCATCATGAACAAACATTAACTCCTATTATGTCAGATTTACTCAACAGCATTTGAGAAAAAGTTCCAACAGCTTTTAATTTACATAAATACTGTCATTTATAAACAGCTGAAAATCAAAGTCATAAATCACATCAGAAAGATCAATAATACAAATATTTTAAACAATTTCTAACCAATAATAAAAACATTTATTAATATAAAGGTTTTCAATTTTAGTGTGCATCATTGTCACCATAGTTACAGTGGAACTACTAGGAGCAATAGGAAGCTACAGCTTGGAACCTGTCAATCACTCTCTGCCAGAGTCTCTCTGTTTTGATGTCACACACCAGTGGTCACACGCCAGAGATGAATTCAGATGCTGTAGAGCAGGGTTCCTGGCTCATCAGTTGATGCCACCTTCTCCGAGACCCCACGAAGGTATGTATATGTGCCCTCAAAGACGCTGTACGACGAGGGCTGTAATGAAAGGAAAAAGAGGCCGTGGATAATCTTCCTGAATGTGATTGGTCTTCAAGTCGTCTTGGAGACCCACCGGACTCTGGATCATCCATCCAGACATCCTCCTCTGAGGTCGAGGCTTCCGTCGACTCCACCGCCCCCGTCTCGTCCGGGCCCCGGCAGGCGGTGGTGTCCGGCAGGCGGTGGTGTCCGGCTCCTCCCTCGGAAAAGTCATCTCCCGGGCGCTGACTCGGGTATCCACGTTGCTAAAGTTGTCCCACATGGGCCCCGGTAGGCCTACTGTCCCCGCACCTGACCACTGTTGCTCTATTTTTGAAGTAACCTTGATATTTACAACACTGCTAGCGCTGAGGTCGGTGATTACAAATGTAAAGACATGAACTTTTATTTTTTGGTTTAGTTTAGGAAGCTGAAATATTGTTGTAGCAGTTCCCCTGCCACCGGTTGGGAAATGAGCAAGGAGAGAGAGAGCTGGCGGTTCAGTGTTTTTAGGTACACAATATATCAAATATAATTCCCACACTGGGTAAATGATAATCTCAAGAGCAATCGCTCTATACAATAATGTCCACGGCAATCCAGGAAGGCGCGACAGCACTTCATTCACATGGACGTTTCAGGATCCAGCCTCACTGTCGGAGAGAGAGCAAAACCAGGTGACTATATAACCGAACTCATTAGGCTCATCACCCACAGATGCGTCGATCCCGGGAATCAGCTGCCCCACTCCCCTTGTTTGCAGCCCGATACCGGGCCACGCCCCCTTCCCTCCACAATTGTTATGAATTGACGCCAGACCGCTGGACATTTAATTTGAACATGAAAGTAAGCAACCACCTACTCTCTGCTGGTGTGTGTGTGGTGAGGGGATTTAAGCCTCCAGGCTTCATTACCCAGATTGTCTCCAGGTGTGTTACCTCCAGGTCTGCCAGAGTTGGGCTGGGAGGAGTCTGTCCCACACTCCTCCCCTAAGTTGTTGGGGGCGTGGTCGCTGCTCCAACACCCGGACACCATACGTCATGCATCTGCCGTGAGCTGTTTTAGGAAAAGATTGTCAATTTATTAGCAAAGAAAGCATTTCAAATGTATCGAAATCTGCCAATATTACGAAATGACATCTCCTCTTTCTGAAAAAGGCAAAAAAAAAGACAGCACAGTTACTTGAGTTGACCCTGTGCGGAGTACTATAAATACAACTGGAAGTCCATGGTATTTTCGGAGCAGGTAGAGTGTTACTGTTGTCAGTGGATTGATGTTAAATCTCACGGGATTTACGGGTGCGGAATCAGTCCATAACTTGCGTACCCTCGCGCCCACTGTACCCACCTTAGCATTGACCATTGATGAAGGTGTTCATCAAGCAAGTCTGTGGACACCGTAGCAGTAACTATACCTGCTCTCTTTTCCTACTATATTTATTTACATATTTTGATAGGTAATGTAGGCCTAATAAGGAAGCAGAAAAATAATGAAATCACATCAGAGGACGGGGAAGTAGAGAGATAAAAAAAACACTAAAACGTGGATGGACTGAAATGTCTGTGCGGTCAATTCCTACATTTCAGCACCACGGAGAGCATCTGTCGTCGATGCACAGACGGGGTCGGTGTAGTCTTAGTAGGCCGTTTGCATGCAAGTGTGACCTGATTAGCAATAGATTTTATTAATATGGCAGAAACCAAAGGCAACGCCACTATAAGCGTGAGAGACCCATAACCTGTGGTTTAACTTCTTCCTGCTTTAACACACACACACACACACACACACACACACACACACACACACACCGTAAACATTGTTACTTTTATAAAACTTACAAAACATTTTCCATCATTTTCATTTCATGAGTTGGGTGAACTTCCAAGTATTTTGAGTTGAGTAAACTCACTAATGTTCTTTGACGTTAGGACAAAAACTTTAGTAAAGCCGACTGGCAAGGGCCAAGAAATTAGGTTGAATCAACATACAATATACTTAATATAATTAGGTTTGGTTCAAAAGAAAAACACTCAATTATTGAGTTGCATGATCTGATATAATTATGTTTTTTAATGACTTTTAATTGTTACTCTTATGTTAAATACCTTTAGTTAAATCTACTTAGAATAATTAATTAAATTAACACGTAATAATTAACGCATATTAGTACAGTTGTGTGTCTAAATGCAAAAGATTGAACAATTCAAGAAAACATTAAATGACCAGAAAAGTCATTGTAAGAGATTCCCCTCTTACGGTCAGGGTTGGAGGAAGGACACGGAGTCGAACGGCGATTTCAAGTGTGTTTTTATTGTCTCTTGCAACAGTCCCCTGGGACACCGTGTGCCATCCGTACGAGACCTTTCCCTCTCGACAATGTTCCCCAAAACGCAGGGTCATACACAACACGAATATATAACACGAATGACTATTTAACAGGAATGAATAGATAACATGAATGAATAGATAACATCCACGGACTTCCTCGGGGCATGCCGGCTTCTCCGGGCAGAGAGAGCAAAAACACATGACTATATAGCCAGCCTCATTAAGCTCATCACCCACAGCCGCATCAATCCCGGGAAACAGCCGCCCCGCTCCTCTTGTTTGCAGCCCGATACCAAGCCACGCCCCCTTCCCTCCACATATCCCCGCCGCCTGACGGGGAGCCGTCGGGCCGACAGCCAACTGCCCCCCCCCCTTGCTCTGGCAAGCGGGAGAGGAAGTCAGCCACCGCCATCTGTGCCCCCGGTCTATGGATCACCTTGAAATTAAACGGCTGTAAAGCGAGATACCAATGGGTGATCCATGCGTTGGTGTCCTTCATGCGGTGGAGTCACTGAAGCAGAGCGTGGTCCGAGCAGAGGGTGAATGAGCACCCCAGGAGGTAGTAACGTAGGGCGTCGACCGCCCACTTGATCGGTCTGCAAGACAAAAGGAAGCTTAAAGTTAGGCGTGTATGAGCGGCTCTCCACAGAGCGTTTGTTTAATCCTCTCAAACACTACCTGGCACTGCTCGGTCCACTGGACCGGATCTGAAGCACCCTTTCGGGTGAGGTTGGTCAGAGGACTGGTCAGCTACGAAAAGGTGGGTATGAACCTCCTGTAATAACTAGCCAGTCCCAGGAATGCTCTCTCCTGCTTTTTGGTCTCAGGCTGCGGACAGGCTGCGATCGCCTCAGTCTTATCTACCTGCGGGCGCACCTGCCCGCCGCCTAAGTGGTACCCCAGATACTGTACCTCCCTCCGTCCAATTACACACTTCTTTGGGTTGGCCGTGAGCCCCGCCCGCCTCAGAGACTTGAGAACTGCCGCCACCCGCTGAATATGCTGCTGCCAGGTGTCACTATGAATGATGACATCATCAATGTAGGCAGCCGCATATTTATATCGGATACGCGTCGAACTTTGACACACTACCTTGCGATAGTCGACACAGACACAATAGCCCCATCGGACTTGCGGACCAGCACAATGGGTCTAGAACACCCACTGTGTGACTCTTCTATTACCCCCATTTCCAGCATGGCCTTTAATTCATCCTTTACAATTTGGCGTTTATGTTCAGGTAATCTATACAGCCGCAACCTAACAGTCAATACGGTGATCAATGAGTGAAGTGCGCCCCGGCAGAGGAGAGAAGACGTCAGCAAAACTGTGCTGAAACTCGGCGACCTCGGCTGCCTAACGAGGAGAAAGGTGTCTATCACAGGGGACCGGGGTGGATTGGCTCGATTTTGGGACCTCCGGTCCCAGCTCACCCTCCTGAACGACTGACGTCGCCAGCGCAACCGAGCGCACCTCATTCCATAGTTTTAGGAGATTGAGGTGATACATCTTTGCTGCCCCCCCTCGGTCAGAACGCGCAACCTCATAGTCGACGTCCCCAACCCGCCGTGTAACCACAAAACATCCTTGCCACTTAGAGCTGGACGTAGGAAGCAATACAAGTACCATATCTCCCGGTGAAAATTGTCTCAGCTGAGTACCTCTGTTGTACAGCCGCTGCTGACGTTCCTGGGCCTGGAGCAAATTCTCTCGTGAAGTCTGTCCCAGTGCCTAGAGCTTTGCTCGCAGGTCCAGGACGTATTGAATCTCATTCTTGCTGGCGCTCGGTCCTTCCTCCCAGTTTTCTTTAATTAGGTCCAAGACACCCCTAGGCCGCCTACCGAACAGTAACTCAAAGGGGGAAAATCCTGTGGAGGCCTGAGGCACCTCCCGAACTGCGAACAACAGAGGGTCGAGCCATTTGTCTATCTATCTTCGTGCACGAACTTGCACAGCATGGACTTTAACGTCTTGTTAAACGACAGTCTGGTGGAGTTGATTTAACCCCAAGTAACCCATAAAGTTCGTGGAGTGTACATGACATAAACGAGGTGCCTTGATCAGTCAGAATCTCTTTCGGGATTCCGACTCGGGAGATAAGGTGAAACAGTGCCTGCGCTACGCTCTTCGCCGAGATAGAGCGTAGTGGGACTGCCTCGGGATAACGGGTTGCGTAATCAACAATGACTAGAACAAAATGGTATCCCCATGCGCTGCAACCTAATGGCCCGACGAGATCCATCCCAATTCTCTCGAAGGGGGTCTCGATTAATGGAAGAGGGCGCAATGGCGCTTTTGGGGTGGCTTGAGGGTTTACCAACTGACATTCCCGACAGGACGCACACCACCGACGTACGTCAGTGTAAATGCCGGGCCAATAGAAGCGGGCCATGAGACGATCGCGTGTTTTATCGCAGCCTAAATGACCAGCCATCGGGCTGTGATGAGCCGCCTGGAAAACCATTTCCCGGCGGCTTTTCGGGAATAGCAACTGGCTCACTTCTTCCCCTGACTGTGTGTCACGACTGATCCTATATAATCTGTCCCTGATGATTATATATTGTGGGAATGTGACCACCGTGCCCGAGCGTACCCACTGACCATCAATATGTATCACCTGATCGTAGGCTGAGCGTAGAGTCTCGTCCCGCGACTGCTCGAGAGGAAAATCCCCCACCAGGGGGAACCGCGGGACCATCGCAGCCTCCTCCACTGGCTCCTCGGGCTTCCCCGGCTCCTCCTCCCCTCGAGCCGCGCCGGACGAGCTCACATCACCGCTGAGCACGGCACACATCCCGCATGTCCCTAGCTGTCGCGCACGCACGTCCCTCTTTTCGGAAACTACCCTATCGAAGCCCGGCCAATCCGTGCCTAATAATAGAGGACGCGACAGGCGCGACTAACTGCAGCCTTCAACCTATGCTTTTTCCCTTTATGTATAATTTCAATGGTCACGACCGGATAACTGTGCACATCCCCATGCACACACTTAATATCCACCCACGACGCTTCCAATAAAGCCTCAGGCCGAACCAGACTTTGGTGGATCAAGGTTTGTGAACTCCCCGAGTCCAGCAAAGCCTGATATATACCCCCTTGCATCCTTACCGGAATCCGATATTTACCCTCCTGATCGGGGGCGGAGGCTGATGCCGCGGCGACTCGGACCACCTGGCCGACTTCCATTGCCGGGCACTCGTTCTGCCAATATCCGAGCCTGCCGCAACGCCAGCACTCCGACCTCAGCATCTGAGGATGCTGGGGCAGTTTCAGGTATTCAAGAAACTGCCCCGATGCCTCACCATCATGTCCAACTTTCCACTAAACCATCTTCAATCCGACCTTGTAATTATATATGTACTCAGCATCTCAGTATATGAATGCCCCGTGGAGGCCCCGGGACCGAGGGCGAGACTGGTTCCTGTGGAAAAATCCCAGGGGGGTTAGAAGAGAGGGAGTGGGCGGTGCCCATGTGTGTGGGTGCGATGGCGGCACTCGTGGCAGCGGCGTGGGTGGGCCGGAGGTATGCTGCTGGAACTGGAACTGGGGCGGGGTCCGGCGCCAGTCCACGGGCAGCCGGCCGCCCCCTCCTGATGGTCTCTCGGTCCCAGAGCCAGGTGGTCGTCGGCCAGGGTGACCGCCGCGTTGAGGGTGGCGGGCCGGTGGCACATGGTTAATACACACTTAATACAATGATAGGCAGACAGACAGTGCCGACAATGATCGTTCCCGGACATTCACGGGGCACGCCGGCTTCTCCGACACTTGGCTTCAGGAACCAGTCTCAATGCGGGAGAGAGCAAAAACACATGACTATATAGCCGGCCTCATTAAGCTCATCACCCACAGCCGCGTCAATCCCGGGAATCAGCCGCCCCACTCCCCTTGTTTGCAGCCCGATACCAAGCCACGCCCCCTTCCCTCCACAGTATAATATTACACATATTGGAAAAATAGGACCTGGGGTGCGTTGTACATCACCTGATTGTCATGCTGATTGTCTGTCTTGATTTAAATTTCAGGTACTCACTATCATGCCTGTCTTGTCCAACTTTCCACCAAACCATCTTAGGATGGGATTTAACCATCTTAAATCTGACCTTGTAATTATATATGTACTCAGCATCTCGGTATATGAGAGCAGGTCTAGCCCAGTCCACATTGAAAATGTATGACTCTGCTTGGTCCAACTCTAGGTCCAACTCTTTTTGCGAAACCTTCTCCATAGCAGTTATTCCCACTAACATATCCGTGGTCTGCGCCTTTATTATGCACGGTTATAAATCACACTGTGCAACCCTGCTCCATCAAATCACAAGTCTCAGGGATTCAGTTCCATCTGAGATGTGCAGATTCTTGCAGCCTGTTGGGGAACCCATCAATCCGCCTGGTGTTCGATGCCCATAAAAGGAAACAAAAAGCAAAAATAAGCGTCTTCCTCTCATTCACCAATTGGTTTCTAAGTTAAGGTTGGTTCAGCCCTTACGTGGATGCATTATTGGAGACTGTTTTCCTCTGTGCTTTATACGGCTTTCTCAGGATCGGGGAATACAGAACACACACTGAATTATTTAACCCTACGCACAACCTCACCAGAGCATCATAAAAGAAACCGGTTTCTTCACTCTCACGGTGGTGATGAACATTTCAAATAGTGAACCATTTGAAATGTTTAAACTTTTTATTGTGGTCGGGGAATTGAGGAAGTGTAGTTGGGTTGGGGATCTGACACTATAGCAAGAAACTGCATGTCCCCAAGCAGGATGTCTGGGAAAAGTGAGCGATGGATTTATAGGTTTATACTATTTTTATTTGAGCAGATTGTGCAGATACAAACGTACAAATGTTTCAATGCTCAATTTTCAATTATACAATACTTTAAACAAAAATATACGACAAAAATATGAATGAACATGACAATAGCAATAATGGAAGACAATATATCTGACAAACAAGTAAAATTATACATATTAATACTACAAAAGACAACACAAATATCAACAAGAATACACTAAAATAAAATAAAATTAATAAC
>OMNO01076382.1:0-12004 GCA_900303215.1 Trachyrincus scabrus | reverse complement strand
CTTGGACAGAAGGGGCTTCCAATTCCTGCTCCTGGGAAGGGAACAGAGGTGGCTGATATCCATAGAGACACTGGAATGGAGACATACCTGATGCAGAGCTAAGCAGGGTATTATGGCCATACTCCATCCATGGCAGGTGTGTGGACCATGTAGCGGGGTTCTGGGAGACGAGGCACCATAAAGTAACCTCCAGCTCCTGGTTTGCCCTCTCGGCCTGGCCATTAGTCTGTTGGTGGAAACCGGATGTGAGGCTCGTGGAGGCCCCGATGGCAGAGCAAAAAGCCCTCCATACTGCTGACATAAACTGCAGCCCACGGTCCAATAGGATGTCTGAGGGCAGACCATGGAGCCGGAACACCTCCTTGACCAGGACATCGGCTGTGTCTTTAGCTGAGGGTAGTTTGGGAAGAGGAACAAAATGAGCAAACTTGGAGAACCGATCTATCACAGTAAGTATAACAGTTTTACCGTCTGACTCTGGCAAGCTGGTGACAAAATCTACAGCGACGTGTGACCATGGTCGATGGGGCACTGGCAAGGGGCGTAGGAGACCAGAGCTTGGCTTATTGGACCCCTTGTTTTGCGCGCAGACGGGACACGCTGCGACAAACTCTCTGGTGTCCTGCTCCATAGACGGCCACCAGAACCGTATTGAAAAGAAAGAGTGTGCGGGTTACTCCAGGGTGGCAGGTAAGTTTAGTAGTGTGTGCCCACTCCAGCACACGGGACTTCTTGGAATCTGGGACAAATAATCTGTTGAGTGGGCTGTTGCCTGGATCCGGCTGCTGATGCTGAGCCTCCCGGACCTCCTCCTCTATGTCCCAGGTTACCATGCCGACGACACAGGATTCTGGGAGGATGGACTCAGGAGCATCCGGCCCATCCTTAGCATGTTGCCTGGAAAGTGCGTCTGGCTTGCCATTCTTTGAGCCGGGCCTGTAGGTAAGCACAAAGTTAAACCTTCCAAAGAACAAGGCCCACCTGGCTTGTCTAGAGTTCAGTCTTTTGGCCGTCTTAATATATTCCAGGTTTTTGTGGTCGGTCCACACAATAAAAGGATGCTCAGCTCCCTCTAGCCAGTGCCGCAACTTCTCCAGTGCCATCTTCACGGCTAGCAGTTCCCTGTTCCTGACATCATAATTCCTCTCGGCAGGGGTGAGACGGTGGGAAAAATAGGCACAGGGGTGGAGCTTGCTGTCATTCAGAGAGCACTGGGAGAGGATGGCCCCCACGCCCACCTCTGAAGCGTCAACCTCAACTACAAACTGCTGAGAGGAATCAGCAGAGATTAGGATGGGCTCTGATGAGAAGAGACTCTTTAGCCCTTCAAACGCTGTCTCAGCTTCTGTGGACCACTTGAAATGTTGAGTCGAGGTAAGCACTGTCAGGGCGGCTGCCACCTTGCTGTAAGCCCTGATGAACAGTCTATAAAAATTTGAAAAACCGAGGAACCTCTGGAGCTCCCTCCGGCTCTGAGGGCGAGGCCACTCTTTCACTGCCTGGACTTTGGCAGGATATATACGGACCTCACCATCAGCCAGGATGTAGCCTAGGAAGGGGACAGAGTGGGCGTGGAATTGGCATTTCTCTGCTTTCACAAACAGTCGGTTCTCCAGGAGGCGTTGGAGGACTTGGCGGACATGTTGCTCATGCTCCTCAGGGATACTGGAAAAGATGAGGATGTCATCTAGGTAGGCAAAGACAAAGTGATTGAGCATGTCATGAAGCTCATCATTAATAAAGGCTTGGAATACAGCAGGGGCGTTGGTGAGCCCAAAAGGCATGACCAGATACTCAAAGTGGCCATGGGGAGTGTTAAAAGCTGTTTTACACTCGTCGCCATCCCTGATTCTCACTAGGTGGTAAGCATTCCGCAGGTCTAATTTAGTAAAAATCCGAGCCCCCTGGATGGGAACAGAGTCAATAAGTGGGAGGGGGTACCTATTCTTTACAGTTATGTAAAGTCAATGCACGGTCGCAGAGTCCCATCCTTCTTGCCTGCGAAGAAGAAGCCCGAACGCAGGGGGGAGGACGATGGTCGTATGAGTCCTGCAGCCAGGGATTCATGGATATATCTCTCCATGACTTTTCTTTCAGGCAGAGGTTGTACAGCCAACTGGTGGGGAAGGTGGCACCTGACTTGAACTCAATGGCGCAGTCATAGGGGCGATGGGGTGGTAAGGATAGGGGTCTCTCCTTACTAAACACCTGACCTAGATCATGATAGACCTCTGGAACGGCTGTTGAATCTGGCTTCTCCGTAACACTGGGTATGACTGGGCTGACTGGTGGGGAAGCGGACTGAAGACAGTGTAACATGCGCTGCTCCACTGAGTAATGCCCCCTGTGCTCCAATCTATCTGTGGATTATGAGCCTCAAGCATGGAACATGGAGACTCAGAAGCTCTGAGTGGTTGCCAGACACCAGCAGGGAGACAGGAACAGTGCGGGAGTCTACCCAAGCTAGCCGACTACCATCTAGGGCACTGGCCTCAACCGCTTTAATTAGTGGTTCAATGGAAATACCTAATTGGTTAACAAGTGCTTTGTCTATGAAATTCCCATCTGCTCCTGAGTCTATGAGTGCTGTGACTTCTATGCACTGGGCTTGCCAAGACAACCTGGCCACTAATTGGGTCCTACAAGGGGAGAACCGGGGTCTAGGGACATGGCTCATCAGTAGGCCTCTCGCTACTGGCGAGCCTATTCTTTTGGCCGAACAGGACACACGGCAACGAAATGGCCCAACTCACCACAATACAAACAGCTGCGACTTGACATACGTCTACGGCTTTCTTCTGGGGTTAAACGAGTTGTACCAATCTGCATTGATTCCGGTTCTGGTGGCAGGTTAGCCCTGGCACCCCTACCACCTCCCCAGGGGCGGGCAACTACTCTCGGAAGATCTGGAAGATCTGGCTCGAACCGCCACTGAGTAATCTGGTCAGCTACCTTAATAGCTTCATCTAAGGATCCTATATCCTCTCTGAGAGCCAACTCCCCAGCAATCTCCCTGTTATGCCCACTCTGGAATGCAGTGATGAGGGCACTATCATTCCAGTCAGACTCTACTGCCAAACTATGAAAACCGCTAACATACTCGCGAACACTAAGCTTGTCCTGCCGCAGTCTCATAAAGTGTTGACCTGCCTGTTGCCCCCGTATAGGGTGGTCATATATAGGGTGGTCATACACAGGTTCCAGTTCTACAGAAAATGCTACAAATGACTGGGCTGTGGGGGAACCCTGCTCATATAGGGCGTTAAATAAGCTAAGTGGGGCTCCCTCCAACAGATTCACAAGTTAAGCTATCTTAGCTGCCTCACTGTGGTAGCGAGATGGCTGGACACAAAAACCGACACTGGGTCAGGAACTCACGGCAAGTGTTGGGATTACCAGAATACTTGGAGGGGGGTGGAATGTGGGGCTCTGAGATGGGAGAGGCAGGAGGAGTGGGTTGGGCGGCTGCTGGTGGTGGAGAGGAGGCCACCGCCATGACTTTGGTCTGTTCCAAGTGAAAAGCTCCAGTGTGGTGGAGATGTCCCTTAACTGGTCCATGACGGTTCGTAGTGTCTGCTCATGGTGAAGCTAAGCTAAATAATCCTAAACATAAGACAATTACGGTTTGGCCTGGTACAAAGCTTCGACGTTCTGGCAGCAACCGGCTGCCAGCTCTCCACTTAAATACACCGTAGATGAAGATCCTCCACAGGTGTGCTCCACTGAGTCCACTAACGACATTGCACGCAGCTGTGCTACTCCTCTCAAGGAAAGCAGTCAACTGGGGAGAGGGAGAGAGAGAAAACCAAAACACACCAGGCATACAGCATTCATACTATAGTGACACTAAAATTAATATAACACACTCACACAGGGGCTCACTGGGGTGGAATCGTGACAAAAAAGTTATTTCTCAATAAACGGATTGCTCATTCAGTGCTTGTTTCATTCATTTATAATATAAAGGGAAAGTACAAAAATGGTGAAAAAATCGATTACGTCGATTACATTTGGAAATGTTGGCTTGTTCAACTGTAGTGTACAGGAAAAAAATGTAGCGCAGAGTCAGGCGCATCCCAAACCCCGGCCATCACAGGGCTAAGGGTGGACTGGCATATCCCCGACCTCCTGTCTGTTATTTCCATTGTCTGTCTACTCAAAAGTGCCTTTATCATGTCTTTTTACATGCACTATCTCTCTCTGCCTTTCTCTCATGGTGTCGTCATATCACACTGACTTCTAACACTGCGTACGCATGTTTCTGAGGGCATTTCTCTGCGCAGCCCTGTTTATTCATCCAGCCCTTGGTCAGGATAAAGCATATGGCACACACATCTGTTCACAAGTACTAAACAAGTTCCTTTGATGGCACCCTTTAGGATGTCTAACATGTTGTGCACTTTTGGTTCTAATACTATTCAAATATTATCTGTACACAGACCCTAAGAATTGTTTGTGTGGGTCCCAAATATACCACCTTGTCCCCCCAAACATAACTCCCATATCACCATTTCAGCAAAAAAAATGTAATTCCATTGACACAAAGTGTCCCTGACAGAAATTCAATCAGATGTTTGCCTGGTCAGCTCCAGAAGCAGTTTCACCAGAAATATGATAAATGAGAAAATGAACACAGTGTTCCACCACATTGTACCATGTTGCTAACCCTGCCTTATTGGACACACAGAAGGATGTGTTTTGTTATATTCACACTCTCTACTGCCAGACTCCAACTCTGCTAATTAACAGCGAACAGGCCTGTGGTGCCTTTTCCACATCTTAATATCTCTGTCTGAGCATACTGCTTCTGTAGCTCTGTGTCTGTGCCTATGTGCCTGAAAAAATAAAACTAAAGAGAGATAAGATAGTTATTTTTAAATATCGGTAGAATGGTGGAGTGAAGGAGGCGTGGCTTGGCATCGGGCTGCAAACATGGGGGGCCGGGGCGGCTGATCCCCGGAATTGACAGCTGTGGGTGGTGAGCATAATGATTTTGCCTATATATTCATGTGTTTTGCTCTCCCCCACAGTGAGGCTGGATCCTAAACGAGTGGAGAAGCCGTCGTGCCCTCCTCATGTTCCGTGGACACTTGCTATAAATATATTGTTGTTTGTAAACCAGCATTGTGTTGGCCAGGAGTTTTCTTTGTTTGGCACTCTGTGTCACAGAGTGTGTTAGCGCAATAAAGACTCTTCTGCCTTTCTTTCCTCCGAACCCTCTATGTGAGAGGTGGAACCCTTGCAGTGTCTTCATATGGCTTTTAGTCCTTTAAACTTTGAAACACCATCTATATTTTTAATATAGATGGATTATTATACATAATAATCTGAATTACCAAACTTTTTGGTTAGTAGATGGCAGATTAGGATGTAAACAAATATGCAAGTGTAAATGTAACTGTTATAATAAATAACGTTCAAATATTTTTAGTTTTAGTACAATTACAATATGAGACTCAATATAAAATACATCTAAATTGTATGAAAAAATGAAGTCACAGTGAGGCCAATAATGTTTATATTGCAGAGCTATATTCAGGAGATGTCTGTGGAGGAGTGGCAAAAACTAGGAAGAGAGCTTTTTCATAGGCAGCCATGATGTCTTCCTCCATCTGTACTTAATAGGCTGTGCATGGATTGGAGAGTGTAATTGTGGGCAGATGTCCGAGTTTCTGTCTGACCAACAGTGCAGGTTCTGACAGCACACTGTGCTCCTGAACAAAACATGTCATTCTTATTATACATCCATTTAACATATACATGAGCACTAATCTAGCAACATGGGTGAAGAAGAGGAGTGGCGTCTCTCGGTGAAGGCTTCTCAGCTGTTCCGTGTGCGTAATAACCATGCCTCATTGAAAATTACTTTTGAAATCAAACCACTAAAAAACATGCAAGGGAGAGGAGTATCCCCTGCGCTCTGTATGAACCATGTAGAAACACGTCACGCTATGTGCTTTTGTCCCCAGCGTTTCCAATATTGTATCAGATGTATGAAGTACTCACGCATGTGTCTTCATGAAAAACGCAATAATACGTTGTTGATATGCTATGAAACAAACATCAGAATGTGACACTGTAGTGCAACGTGTTTGATATGGTTCATACGGAGAGTAGACCTACTGCCGGTGAAGCCCTCCCTTGTATGTTCGCGTGGTACGATAATCACTGTGCATCGATCCAAAACAATATGTTTTCAAACTTAGTTCAAACACCAATGAACAGTAAACAACCGAAACATGAATTATACAATTCTCTACCAAAATGTTTGCTTGTCCGTGCAACTCCTACTCCTTCACACAAATAAAAATGGCCCACAGTGTAAGACTGTGAGATTTTGCACCATGTGTATGCTTATAATATTTGCTAATTAGTAATTACTATTGGCTACAAAAACACAGAGTACAAAAATACTACTCACGAAAATACTACTCAAATACTAATCGAGAAGGACAAAGAACAAGATTCTTTGCTTTTACTTGAATTCAGGGAGACGCTGGTCGCTTCGATCTGGAGTCTACCATTGTTTTTTGAAAGAATGTACTGCGAGCGAGACCTGTTGAGACATGTATGCTGTCAATTTGCTCTGAGACTTGTCTATCAAAAAGAGGCGGGACTTCCCAACATCAACAAAGGAAAATAAAATGGCTATATAAACAGTTGTGGGGTAAGGTGTTGATGCTTGAGGATTGAGGCTGAGTTACACACACCCACTATGCTAAATCTTTAGGTCTCAAATGAAAACCCAGAGGGAATCTTGAATTTCCAGCTCCAACATCCAGAGGTCCGCAGACCACAGAAGAACCTTTTAGAACAGAGTGGAGGCAGCACGCATGCACACATGCACACATACACACACACACACACACACACACACACACACGCATGCACGCATGCACACACACACACACACACACACACACACACACACTAACCTGGGAGGGTCACCTATACCCAGTCAGCTACACATCAGCCCAGTAGTTATTGATTATAATCTAATATTACACATTCATCAAGCAGACTTCACACTAAGCAGGCTGGCTGTAACTCTAGGAAGCCCAGCGATATTAAACAACACAGCACAGCAACAAATTTGTAAAACAATGCAGAAAAAAGTCATAGTGCAGAGCCATGCTATTTTTCAGCACAGTGCTTTATGTGCACAGACACACAGAAATGGGTGAAAATGACACACATGCACGCACACACACACACACACACACACACACACAGAGACAGAGATACTTGTTGGTCGTGTGAACTCTGGGGCCTTGTCAGTGTGTCTCTCAGGTGTGTCCCTGTCAACTTAAAGTCTCCATGCTGACATCAAATTACTTCCCAACTACCCGCTGTTCAGCTGGAGCCGGTCCGGACCCGGCTCCTCCGGGTCCTTCTACTGCCTAGAACTTGCCAGCCAAGTGTGGGTGAGGTGACAGCTCGCTTGGGTGTAAATGTAAATAGGATCTGACAGTGTGCCTTTCATAAGATATGCTGAGCTAGCAACTACTATATGTGTGTGTGCATGTGCATGTGCATGTGTGTGTGTGTGTGTGTGTGCGTGTGACTCCACTCTCTCTCTCTCCCTTCCTCTCTCCCTCTCATCCCTCCTTCTGGATTAAGCTAAAACATGCGTCTAGATCTGCACTGCGTCACCAGACCCCACCTCTTCCTGTGCTGAGACTGTTTCCCTTTTAGTCCTCAACTCCTTCTGTCTCCAACTTCTCTCTGTGTGTGTTTGGGTTCACTCTGTCTCTCTCGCTCTACACTACTACTCTGGCATTCTCTCTGTATATTCTCCTCCTCACCTTTTCACACTCACAGCTCCTGTCTGTCCACAGACAAATCTGCCCTTTCAGCAGAACTCATTTATGCACATCCTAATGCAGGATATGAAGTGCAGAACAATTTGAAGCTTGGCTGAGCAACCGTAATTCTTCTTTGGACAGTCACAATCTTTACACACGCCCACACACACATGCGCATGCACAAAAAGACCAGTTCTACCACTATATTGTCTGGATCAGGAAGATAGTTTAGTAGCCAGAGGTTGTTGCGACCAATTTAATGAATTAATTGACGGTGAACCACGACAGTGATGTCATCAATATACAAACGAAACAAGAAGTATACTTTACCTTTAGAATCTTTACCAGTATACTCACTACACGCACACGGATGCATGCACACAGACACACACACACACAGTACAGAGGATAATAACACTTGGCACACAAAATCTTGAGTAGTTACCAGGGAACAAATGAGGAACGAATGAGGAACTAACTGCCAGTGAACCATTAGTTAATGAGTAACTCTTAATCAAATTTTATAGTAGCTAATGATAGTAGCTAATGATTAGTTCATCGAGAAAGGAGTGAGGAACGAATCAGGAACGACTTGATAATTGATGAATCGTTAATAAGTACTTCCCTAATAATTCCTAATGGAGGACTATAGGGTAGATAATGATGAGTTACAGACTGGGAGATCCTATATTAATGAATCATTAGGTAATGATTAGTTCATGAATATCTGTGAATCGATCATACTGACCACTTTCTTCATTAGTCGTTCCTGATTAACTAATTACTTAAACATTAGTTACTGTTTTTGTGCACCCCAAGTAAAGTAATACATAATACTGAGTAGTTACTAAGTAGTCCCTCATTACTTCATCGTTATCTTACAATTACTTACCCTTTTTATGTCCACAAGTAAAGTGGTGCATCATAGTGAGTGAGTGGTGAGTCATTACCTTATCATTCATTAATATAGGATCTCCCAGTCTCCCTGTCCATTAGGAATTATTAGGGAAGTACTTATTAACAATTAATCAATTATCAAGTCTTTCCTGATTTGTTCCTCACTCAGGGGGACATCTAGAGACATCTAGAGAACATAGGTGGACTCCATTGGAGCCGAGGGAGTGGCTTAAACTGATCTAAACGTAACTTTGATTATTTTACTACTCTATATGGGGCACCACTTCCGTTAGGAAGAATATAACTAATATTAGATATTAGATTATACTATAAAGATTAATTAACCTAGCCAATTTAATCTATCTGAAGTTCTCAGTGATCCAGCAACCATGAGCACTACTTCCTCCTTTGATTACAATGACATTTATTAACAAATAAACAAATAAAGGGGTGTGATTAACATGAATAAATTATGGGGAGTAAATAAAAGCAAACAAAACAATAAAATCCTAAACCTAAACAAAACACACAAAACTTAAAGGAATGTTCCACCGGCACAGCCATGTTTATAGTGTAATCATAATGTGATCATAGCTGTCGAAATGTACCCACAAACCAAAGAAAAACGCTCAGAATAAACTACAGAGGAGAGTTGTATAATATTGTCAATTTACTACAATGAGCAGATACAAGCTCAGCTACTTTTGTTTAGAGTTTTGCATTTTCTTTTTTTTGACCTGTGGACTATGTGGATAACATCATGCCATCATGGGATATCGATTTGCTAAAGCGGCTGCCATCACTACCATCACTGCCATCACATTTCACAGTTGTAATGAAGCCCAACATATGATATAAAAGTGTATGCATGTCCGTATTTGCATTTCAATAATAATAAAGTCTTTAAAACACATTTGCTGACCTTCTTCAATCCTGTCAGCATTACTATAATATATCCATGGTCTATAATAGTTGATAACGGAGATTGTGCCAGGTCCTGCTTCTACATCAGCCAGTGGGTTTGTATCCTATCATGGACTGGTCTGTACTCACAATCATGGTATAAATGCCAGACCGTAATGTTTGTGATCCTGCTGTGGTTCGGTTTTGCTAATACTACATGAGTAACCTCTGAAAATGGTAGTTAACATATGTAGTAACGGCAACTGAGCGTTCCCAGAGGTAGATATAAGCTGGAAGTGGTTAGCTGGAATGGAGCCCAACATATGACATAAAAGTATATACATGCCCGTATTTGCATTTCAATTATAATAAAGTAATGAATACAAAACTACAAGCTTTGTATCAACACACAATTTTATTTACTATAGTTAGTTGCCTGCCATATCACTGCACGTATCATAAAGAAAGCCTCCAGAGAAAAGAAAGTCCAACGTGGCGTTGACTCTTGTGCTTTTAATCACATTTGCTGACCTTCAATCCTGTCCGCGTTACTATAATATAGCCATGGTCTGTAACAGTTGATAATGGAGATTGTGCCAGGTCCCGCTTCCACAGCGGCCGGTGGGTTTGTATCCTATCATGGACTGGTCTGTACTGTCTTCTGCAGCTGCTGCACACATTGTAATCCTCGCAATCATGGTATAAATGCCAGACCGTAATGTTTCTGAGCCTGCTGTGGTTCGATTTTGCAAATACTACATGAGTGAACTCTGAAAATGGTAGTTTAGTAATGGCAATACTGAGTGTTCCGAGAGGCAGATATAAGCTGGAAGTGGTTAGCTGGAATGGAGCCCAACATATTACATAAAATTATTTATGAATGCCCATATTTGCATTTCAATAATAATCAATTAATTAATAAAAAACTACAAGCTTTGTATCAACACACAATTTTATTTGCCATAGTTTGCCTGCTGTGGTTCGGTTTCGCTTTCGTGCTGCATGTAGGCTATACAGGCATTGATACTTTATTCATTGAATGAGACGCTGAAAGTGCACAAGTAAACTCTAAAAATTAGTAGTTTAGTAATGGTAATACTGCATATATAAACGCAGCCGTAAAACTATTTTTCAAACGTCCATGCAGCGATACTTTATTACTTGAATGAGAGACTCTGAACACGCTGTTGCACATTTGCCTGTTGCCGTCTCCGCTGTAAGATTTCCTCTTCTGTGTATTCTGGCTCAAATAAATATCCGTCATTCTTTGAACTCAGTCGTCATTTGATCCGTAGACTGATATTCATTGCTGGCAGTCATTGTAAAATCTGTGTAGCTCTTCAGGCTAATAACAACAAGGCAACTGAATCTCACGGAGCCAAACTCCAAGCTGATTGGCCAGGGTGATTTTGCCAGGAGGGGACTGAGAAAGAGCTTGTATGTTTTGGAAAAAAATTTGATGGGACATTGAAAATAGCTGTATTTTGAACCCCAGAATGCATGTTTTTTTCAGTTGTAGGCTTTAGTTAGGCAACTTGGAGACCATTACAATATTGAAAATCGGTGGAATCTGGACAGGAGAATTGTAGGTAACACTTAATTTTACAGGTCCGCGAATTTCATGGCAAGTAGGTGATAATTAGCAAGTAACGTATTTGACATTTCTTTGAAATTACCCCCAAATTTATAAAAAATTACCCAAACATTATTTAATAATCATATTCCGTTATTTACCAATAAATAATTGGTAATTTCTTTACAAACGCTTTATTCCCAATTTATTTTAGATAGTTCTACCAAGTTAATTGATAGGCATAATTAAGCTCACATGCAAAATATAGAGGAATAATATACCTTTGTAATTAGGCCAACATTCATTTCATTAACATTGTAGCGTGGAGGGGGTCAGTTTTGATATTCACCAAAAACGGGGCTCTAAGATGTCCTTACCTCCTTTGAATGTAGGCCCATGGCAAAACAGAATCTGGGGGTTAACAACTCATAGCCTTACCAGGCACAGTAGTTGACAGCCTTGTTGTCAATGACGGAATAGTTGATTCAAGATTCAAGATTCAAGATATTTATTTGTCACATACATACACAGGGTGTGCAGTGAAATGAAAACGTGGCAGTGCTCAACAGAAATGTGCAAATGGCAACAAGTATACACTATTTACATTATAAAATAACACAATATTTACAGCACAATATTTACAGTAAGAGCACTAAGAAAATATAAAAATATAAGAAATTGTATGTATGTATATATGATATAAATTATGTGTAGTCATTACCTGAGTGTGTGTCTGTATGTGTGTGTGCATAAGAGGGGAATGTGTGGGTCTAGGGTCTAGGTAGGGGCCCTGGTGAGGTCAGAGTTCACAGTCCTGATGGCCTGA
>OMNO01076363.1:1105-16258 GCA_900303215.1 Trachyrincus scabrus | reverse complement strand
CAACCTGGTCAGGTAGATGACATCAGGTTAGAGTGAGGGCCACCTGGTCAGGTAGATGAGATCAGGTGTGAGTGAGGTCTAGAGGTGCAGTCGAGCTGGATGGGCAGACATTAAGTGAAAGTTATGGGATTTATCAGAAGAGGGTATCCGCCAGAGCACCATGGGATTGGATGGACAGGGTTAAACCTGTATGTTCCCAAGGACTGAGGTCGGTGCTCAAATGTTACCTTAGCCGCGAGTACACACAGAGTTGTATACACTGAACACATGTTCGTATACACGTGAGTATATACAGAGTTGTATACACTAAACACATGTTCGTATACACGTGAGTATACACAGAGTTGTGTGTGTTTTTGCGAGTGTGACAGAATGTCTCTCGTGTTGGGAGCACAGGAGCAAGTTCAACCGGAAGGGGAGATGTCACAAGACACATAGAAGTATAGACGCGTGATGAAGCTAACATGCATGACGGAGAATTGGGATTGAAGCAGACAAAATCAAGCATGGATGTTAATGGAAAAACTATACTGTGAATGGAAAAGCGGTACGATTCTTTTTCTTTTTTTTTCTGGAACAATGCATAGCCTAGCTTTTAGCATTTGTATTGTATTTATTATTATTTATTCATTATGATCTAGTGTGTTTTTTTTTTGTTATGTGTCTCGTAAAATGTGAGCCATACGTTTCATGTGTACATTTGGAGAAAGGGTGAAGCACTAAAAGACCACTACACCCTTTTCTTTCTAGACCTACGCCCACCGGGGCTTTATTTGAGGTTCAACTTTATCTACTCAACTTTATCTACTTCCAGAAGGGTCGAGCCATGAATTTCTAAAGAAAAAAGAACTTGTGTGTTGTTGTTATTGTTGTTGTTGGCTGGTTGTTGTTGTTGTTTACATGTTGTGTGTGTGTGTGTGTGTGTGTGTGTCTGCTTGAGAGCAGTTGAGTGTGGCGATGGACTTCATAACCTTATGCACACATGCCCACTGTCGCTCAAGTGAATGACTTATACTTTATTGTTAACTCTTCATTTCTTTTGCCGTGCGTCTGTTTCTACCGTGGTCATCCGACACAATATGGGAGCATCTTGTCTCTCTGTCTCACTGCCTGAATTTGTTCAACACGACAGCCTTGTGTTTCACGGAACGTAAAACAACGTCTTCTCGACACCAACGAGCACTTTCCTCTGTCGACGAGACGCTGTGAGAAGTGAGAAAAACAATAAAAGCGTTTTGAAAACCCCAGTCGCTGTGTACGCTGCGCGTTTGATGTCACGACGGTAGAGATGAGAATCTGTGATGAGAGCCGTGACGTGAGGGTAAGGTTCTTTGTAAGCTGAAGGAAAACGCAGAATAGATCTCGCGAGAATAGAGTCGTATATATCTGTCGTGTTGTTAACCGTGCAACATTCGGTGATTTGGTTTTCAACCAGGTCGCAATGGAAATAATGTGCTTATTACACAAAACATTTTTTTATTGAAATGATTAGTATGAACTTCAACTTAGATGAACAGAAACACGATATATAAGGACATAGTCTGTATGAGCTGGATGAACCAGACCAGAGGGCTCAGTCTAGCATGTTCATGCATGTTTCAAAAAACGATTTATTTATTATTTGTAAGGTAGTTACAGTTTCATGACGATATGCAACATTGTTATTAGCACCTCATTGATTGACATCCCATTAAAGTGGAGGAGTGTTAAATTGATGTACTTTCACAATAAAGGTTCCTGGTATGATTACTGTACTTTCACAATAAAGGCATAGCGGTAAAACTATTGGAGGGTGTAAGTCTGACACAAATCATGATTTTGACTTAACAGTACAGGAAAGTCAGGTTAGTAAATTGCAAATCTAAACTGGTATCAGATAACAGTATCAGTACATCCCTCATCATCTGTATATATACAGGATATGTCTTTGATTATGTACATTGTATTATTTTCTCATCAAGTTATTTTAATGCATTACATTATCCTCAGTAAAATGCAGAACAATGACAACCTGTGTTCTTCAGAAGGAGGAGTTACAAAACATCACATAGGAAATATAATCAGTTATATATGGCAAAGCAGAAATCAGCTCATTTGAAAACAATAACTCTGCAAAGAGGTCATAACTGCTGGAATGGTTGATCACCGACTTCATGGATCGAGAGTTAACGTCTTCGGCAAACTTGCTTTTTAGTTACGTTGTTACACAATGAAAGATAATGAATACAATGTTTAGACACACACACACACACACACACACACACACACACACACACACACACAGTGACTTAATAGACTTCAGTACCACCCTTATTCCAGTGGTTAGCTTTATATTTTTGCTACATTTAACCTTGACTGTATTAGGGATTCAAGAAATACCAAACAACTAATCGAATACCCCGTCCAAATCTCAACGGGTACTCGTTTCTCTTCCCCCTGGTAGTTTCCACCAATGTACACATATCGAAAGTCAGGAGTGCTGCTTTACTCGAGTGCACCCCTAGTATGTACACAATCACAGCTCAGACTTTTTACATTTCCTCACCTATATGTCTATGCTTAACAGTCAGTTGTTAGAATAAGCTTCATCATTTATAATAAGCAACGATAAAACCTTGTATAAATGGTGTGCTTGATGAAAATAAATCAGTAGTGGTATCTGTTAAAAGTTCAGAAACAAACATTTACACACCGAAAGAGTTTCTCGAGGTACCGTGTGTAATTCCTTATCTGGCCACAGGGGGGCAAAATGGCGCTAACAGCCAGCGAGTGTTTGTCCATCATCAGGATTCATTGGGAGGAGCGCTGAAGAACATCTCTCTGCAGAGTCTGGCCGTGTCTTCTGGGGCGTACACGGTGAACCCGATCGTCCGTGGGTCGTTGAAAATCTCATAGTCGTTTCCTCCCTGCGCGGATAAGACGACGAGAACGTTATATTAAACAGAAGACCATAACCATTCGTTGTTTTACGAAGGAACTCCTTTCAAAATCAATGACCATTGCACTTTGAATCTTGAACCTCACCGCATTGCCAAAACACGACACAAAGTCTAAACGTTACGAGCCACTTTGGCCTGGATTTGATCACATTCTCTCCTCACCACCACAAGAGCTATTTCCAGCCTCTCATATCTATCCAGCATATATAGCATCCTTGTGTGTTCTCTCCTCCACTTACCAGTGAGGTCTCATTGCCGAAGAAGTAGATGGTGTCCAGACTCTCTCTCTCCAACACCTCTAGACATAGTCTCTTATCCCAGCCCTCTGGGAAGATGTCGAAGCTGATGAGACCGCCTGTGGAGACACGTACACACGTATAGATGGATTACATTGTTGTAGATGGTGCATTGTTGAAACTGCTTGTGTATAATTACACAAAAACTTTGCAGCATTTGTATTAGAATTAGTTATTCATTTATTTGATCATTTCTTTATTCATTTATTATTTTTTGGCCGTTAGGAAGAGCATTTCCACGACCTCACTTCCTGTCTTGTTTTAAGTGTGGCACCCCCCCACACCTCTTCCATTAAACGTGAGCGAGGTGTGTTTGTCAATCAGTCCTCGTTAAGTTGTCATGCTTTCCTTACTTATTCATTCAACCGTCAAGCCCCAATGTGTATGTTTGTTATCAATGTATATTGGATGTTGTTAATGTAACTTTATTGTATTCGTTTTTAAACCTTGTTTCTCATTTTTTAAACACGTGGACTAGTATTTTCATCCAAACCTAATCTGATCAATTGTCTCATTCATTTCCCTTTTTTCCATGAATAACATGCATGTTCTTGTGTAGAAACATGTTTATTTAGCTGAGTGTATTGAAAAGGTGCATTGACAAATTCCGAATATTGTACGTCGTCTATCTGTGATCCCTCCTTGCCTTTTCCTCTTCACGTCTCTATGCTTTGCTTCCCTCCACCTGATAACGCACTTCATGTGTGTCACGCGGATCACCTGGTGAGAGAACCGTGAAGCGTCAACTAAAAAGCCCTGAGCTGCCTTTTAACACAACACGCCCTGAATAGCTGTTTGCCTCCCCCTCTGCTGCGCCATTCAACTGGTCTTCAGCAATAGGGGAATTTCCCCCAATCAGAGGGCGAGCTGTGCGCACACGCCCCTGACACGCCTCCTCCACCACCGTGGGGGAGTCGGGGGTGTGGCGGTTGACCAGTGAAGACCACTGATCCCCCTCCCCCAGCCATTCACCCTCAGACTGCTAAAACTACAAACTGACGATGAAACGCGAACCATGAAGGGCATATTGAACACCTGAGAGGAAAATCACTGGAACACACACACACACACACACACGATACAAGGACATTCAAGGGAGTGCATGGAAACCTGGTGAGGACAAGGTTACCGGGGAGAACGCTGAGGAGAGCGATAATTCACGCTGTGTGTCGGGACGTTGTCATGGCGACGGGGTTGGTGACCGCACGCGGTTCACACCGCCAGGGTGTGCCGTGCAAACAGCTCGCACCCCATGCACTCTCTAGTTCATGTGCTCATTATCATGAGGCAACAGCGATCTGCACGTACACACGTGTGTGTGTGTGTGTGTGTTGTGGAGTTTCGTGTGTGCCTATCAGTCTCAGTTTGAATTGGCTTATCCAAGCAGTGTTGGTGTTATGAACTCCTGTCTGGTGTTCTGTTACAGAATCTGAAGCTGATTTTTTTTGGAAGTGATACTAAAATGATATGTGATGATATATAATTTCCCTGCGAGAGAGGAATACAGTTAGGTAAAAGAAAGGCCCCGTCACCAGTGCAGTGAACCATGTGTGTTTGTCTCAAATGTGGGCACTCTACACAACTCATTTGCTCACTGCAAACAACAAGCCTTTCATCCACCAGCACCTAAACACTCACTCTAATGGTGTGTGTGTGTGTGTGTGTGTGTGTGCGTTTATGTGTCTGTGTGTAGGACTTAGTGTGTGCATGTGTGAGTGTGTGCATGTGTGTTTCTGTGTGTGTGTGCATGTGTGTTTCTGTGTGTGTGTGTGTGTGTGTGTGTGCGTGCGTGCATGTGAGGACATAAAAAGGACATTGGTAAATGTTCACCCACACTCCATTGTCTTTCTGAGAGAATGTGTAAATCCAAGTTGTTTTGTCTGTAGAAGAGTCACTGGTCACCAATAGCACACAACATGGCAAATATACAATGACTACCAAGCACACGCAACTATGCCGACATTAATTCATTCAGAGGAAAAATAGCTAATGATTTCGAAAGCTTGTGATCTGTTACAAGCTGCTACAAGCCATCCGCTGTGTTCTCACTTGTTATTCTGTTTTATGTGCATTTGGACACACCACAAAAACAAAAAAATACTATCATTAATTTAATTAATTTAAATTTAACGTTGTGGTTTGGCAAAACATCCGTGTACGACTTACTATTATGACTGACTATCATTAATCTAGCTGTTCTTTCTTATCTATCTGTGATGAAACTATGTTGTGCTTGTAAAGAGCAGTGAGTCATATGGTTATAGGAGACTATAAACACACTGTACCTATCCATTACACACACACACACACACACACACACACACACTCACACATTGTGTCTCACCCCTTGTGAAGCGTAGTCCTTTTCCGGCAAACTCTTGCTGCAGGGCTTCAACAAACTTCTCCCTGATCTTCTCCCTCTGTGTACATAGAAAGAGAGTGAGTGAGAGAGAGACACATAAAGACAGAGAGAGAGTGAGAAAAAAACACTTAACACAGTCAGTCATTCAGCGTATTACTCTCTCTTTATATATTACGACACATTTCCCTTTGCTGTTTTAAATGTTCCATTGCTGTTTGCTGCATGTTGATGTGAATTCTCTTTTCAGAATAAAAGCGCACTGTTGATGTCACATGTTATGTCAAAAGTGTGTTGGTAAGCTGTGTGCGGGGAGAATGACAACTGAACACAAACACACAAAATGGTGTGCAGGGAGAAACTAAAGGGGTTGAGCCTCCAGGGTGATTCAATGCACCATTAGCTTCTGGACCGCTGCCTCCATTCTGCTTTCACTACCCTCCGATAAAACCACTGAAACTAACCCTGAAGGAGAACCCTTGTTGTGTCCGTCGTGATTGAGAGGTTAACGACATGCTCGTGATCGCATCGATTATTGATCCATTGATATGGTTTGCATACTTAAAATGCAGGGTATGAGAGAACAATACCTAGATGTATATTTAAATGCACAGTTAAAAGGTGTCAATGATGCTATTTACCTGTAGGTGACACATACCTATCAAGGACAATGTTAAACAATTAACTATTTTAAATTGTTATATTCGTTCTGTTTTTCCAGCAACCGTTACATAAAATACACTTTGAAATGTAATTATTTAACGTTCAAACAGGCCTTCCTTTCGTTACCCTGTCTAATTCGGAGAATTCTATTCGCTCCTCCTGCGTGCAGCTCCGTCCAATCGGGGAGATGTTGAGCATTCCGTTGCGGAACTCTATAAATGTCCCCCTGGAGGAAGAGGGAGAGCCAAAAAACAAGACAGTTGGCCATAATATGAAATGAGTTGATCCTTGGGTCATACTGCAGGAGTCGATGGGAATAAAGGGACCCAGGAGACTTGTCCCACTCTTAAAGGGCACTTGCCCATATGACACAACATTCACTGTGGTGAATTATGTCAGCGTCTCTATGTAGTGCCTGCCACAATACCACATATGTATGATACTGTAGCAGTTGCCCCTGCCACACGCCGGTGGCAGCAAGTAGCTTTGCTGGGCTCCTCCCACGACCAGGACACAGGTAGACATTATGTAGACACCAGTTTATTGTAGAGTTGGCTGCTGACATGTCAGCACTCTCCTGAGTGTGTGTGGTTGATGGCTGGCTTATCCTGTAGGCCTTGATTACTCAATGCCCCACAGGTGTGCAGCCTCACCCAGCCCCAGAGCCTAATCAGCCTGATCGGGCCAGGTGAGGCTGCTTAAACCAGCCACCAACCACACACACTCCACAGATGTATTATATTATCTTTACACACCTTTGTTTCAATATTTAATTCAAGATGGCCGCAGAGTGAGTAAGCCGACTTGAGCTAAGGTCTGCTTGTCTTTTCTCTTGAAATCTGTTGCGTTCCATTATGGAGAGAGATTTGTCTCATAATTATTAATACTAATAGGAGTCAACTTGTGTCTTGTAAATGTTCAATTGTGTCTTGTAAAAGTTAACCTGTGTCTTGTAAATTGACATTTGAATGAATGTGCAATGATTTGTACAAATGCATACATATTTATGAATCCAAGTTTTACATTTTGCTACTTGTGAACTGTTGAATATGCATTTGTGGATCAAGTGACACACGTGCATTTATTGACGTAGTTTTGAGACAATCTCTTTTTCTCGTTTGAATTTTGAGACAAATTTCACACTGTGTTTTGGATGTGCGATTCACACACTCGTAACTACCGATCGATGCGTGTCTACTGACGTTTCTTCTTCGGTGGTGGAAGCATCTCAACTCGGCTCAAGTACCTCGGTCTTGACCATAATTACGGTAAAGCATACCCTCTCGTGTAATATTGCTTACTATGTACCGGGCAGTTTAGCTAGCGTTATTTGCTGGAGTAGTAAACTAATAGTTTTATTATATAGGAGTCTGTGGATGTGACTGATTGCAGACTTTGAGGCAGACTTTGACTCAAGGGTCACTCGGCATGTAGGTGGGGTAGAGGAAAATGATGATCTACAAGGTCCCGGCCAAAGAAAACATGCTTTGTGGTCTAACTGGAATTTGAATCCAGTTAGACCACAAAGCATGTTTGCTGAGTCTCTTCCTGATTTGCTAAAAAGAAGATTGACTTGCTCAACTCCACCACCGAAGAAGAAACACGTCGATCAGTATTGACGGGTGTGTCAATCGCACAATCACACATTGTCTAAAAAATTCAAAGGAGAAAAAGAGATTGTCTCAGAACTACATCAATGAAAACTGGGATTCATAAATATGTATGCATTTGTAGAAATTCAAAAGATTCATTCAAATGTCAATTCACAAGACACAAATTAACGTTTACAAGACACAAGTTAACTTTCACAAGACACAAGTTGAGACAAATCTCTCTCCATATTTCAAGGCTTCTTAACTGTATATAGTCACGTTTAACAATACCGTGGCTCTAAATGACTTAAAGATTATTAGAGATTATTTCTATGTTTGCCAACTCCCAAGCCAAGTCGCTATCTGATGCCATCCAACAGATTAAAACTGATATGATGACTTAGTTACTTTGATACTAAAGTGGATCCCATTCTTTGCACTTTGAATGGTATAGAGGGCCCCCCTCACTATATCCCCCTCCCCCCACACAATACCATGTGTGTTCAGTTTTATGCGGACGATACGGTATTATACACATCTAAAACGAATTTACTACAGATTGAATCAGCTTTGTAGTCTGATTTTAATACACTGCAACACCGGCTCGCAGCTAATAAATGACTACTGAATAAAACAAAATCTCACACTACGATTTTTGGTACTCACCAAAGCCTTAAATCTAAAGCTTATTCATGCCTGTCTTGATGATATGCCACTGATCCCACCAAATACCTGGGCCTCTGGCTTGACTCTGAACTGTCATTTAAATACCATATTAATTATGTTGTGATGAAAATTAACCTCGGTATGAGGTCCTCATACCAGAAACTCATACCAGAAACTGCTTCTCATTTACTGTTTCAAAGAAGCTTACGTTACAACTCCTCTCACCAATATTGGATTATGCTGATTTAATACATTTAATACATTTAAATTACCCTCACTATTTAAAACAGTTTATGGTTCCTTTCTCCTCTATGCGGCTTTTGCTATAATACAAGCATGTTGCTATTGTTTTATATGATATATTATGTTATATATACTATACCTGATACGAGTGCTGTGTTCTGGTGTTTAAATTCAAATAATTTCAAATAATATATTAGATATACAGATAGAAGTTCAGATAGAAACTGGATCAAAAGTGTGTTGCAAGCATGCACTCGGGAAAAACATGTAAATGAAAGCGATACTGATAATGTATATTGTGTACATCAGCTACATTGTGTGTATAATATCTGATGTATGTATGTTCAGTGAGGCTGTACAACGCTAACGTGAGTTCTGCGTGTCAAACCTTTTCTTCGGGAGCTTTATCAGGCCCATGTATCTGAGGCAGAAGTTGATCAGATCCTGGAGCAGCTCCTCCCCGATTTGGTTCTGAATGGCCTGTCGTCGATTTAACAATGAAAAGAGAACAATCACAACAAAGAAACTGTTGTTGTATGCTGTTGTTGTCGGTTTCACAGAGGTGTCATAGCTGGGTAATCGCAGGCCTCCAGCAGCTACACAATAGACACAGGCATCTGATCAATGTTACGAGGCACACCCGTGTTTCCCCTGCAATGAAACTGTCTATGAAGCGCCTCCATTGAGTAGCTGATATAATAAAAAATGCTTCCGGTTTTTTTTTTTTTTACCACTTACCGGTAAGCGTGCGAGAGACGGTTAAGCTTCTCGGACACACGTAATAGTATAACGCCACGGTGTGTGTGTTGCATTTCATATACAACATCGCTCATTGTAACGCTCACACACAACGGCGGTCCTAGCTTCTTCCCGAGAACTCTTAAGCCCGAAAGGCATTTTTAAAAAATCTCATAGTGTTGGAATTGGAGCTGAAACAGGGGGTTCACTTGATAGGCGTTATTATTTAGGATCGTTTTTTTGTGTGATGTGTTCACTGCTCACATTTATGGAACGTTTTCAAATTGGAGATTTGAAACACGCTATGAAGGTAAAGCAACAAGTGGGCTCTTCCCCAGCTATGTAGATAATCAACAAGCCAGATGTACAGTGGCGGTTGTGCCGGTTATTAAAAAATGTCGCCACAGCCCTAGTCGCGAATGTGCATACTTCACAAAATGTCTCATCACAAAGGCCAAAGTGCTATATTGCCATTGCTCACATTCGTGGCAGGCGCAGAATCGGGACAAGGAAGTGATTTTGCTAAATGATATTGGCAACGGATGTCTCAGTGAAGCCAGGAGAGACGGTCACCGTGTTTGATCGGCCAGACCGGTGTTGTCCTTTAATCAGCAGGGTGACCGGGTAACCATATCGGTCAATAAGAAGTCATTCATGCACGTGTTCAACCTAGAGAAGGACTCATCTAATACAAACCAATGTAGTGGTGTTGGGGTTTGGTTGTCCTTTAAGCTGCGGGTGGGTAAGGCTTTTTTTTGTTGCTGTTGTTAAAAATGTCAACAAGCAAACAAGGTGGATATTTTAATGCGCGCGCTCACCTGTTTTGAGATGAACTTCCCGTCTTTGTATTGCACCGCTCCGTTCTCAGCGAACACGTAGTCAAACTTGTGTCTCACTGCAACACAGACATGAGGCGGACACAGTGGCACTGTTAACGAAGACACACACACACACACTGACACCGGTCGGTTCTCGTGCTAGATGAGTAGGGTCAGAGGGGAGTCGCTAGCCCGCATGTGAACTCCTCAAATACTCCTAGATGAACCAAATAGAACAAAGCAAGCTAGAACTGTACGGTCATCGCTGTGCCAAAGGGTGATATGATTATGTCCGATTATTGTCTGTAAACAGTACCTGGGAAAAGTCAACTTCAGCCTGTGTATAAAATAACCTATTTAACATTTCTCTGTGCATAAAAGTTACAATTCTCTCCTCGCAATTCCTTATTGGAGATCTATTGATCTAAGAAGGAAGTCGTTCAGATGCTGCATACCTAGTGCATTACAGTGGTTTTAGTGTCACACTGCATGGCTCACCCTGGGCACGCTAGAGCGCCTGTGTACACTCCACAATGCTACACTCAAGTCAAGTCAAGTGAAATGTATTACTAAAGTAATACACAGTTAAACACAACTCACCAAAGTGCTGTACAGCTCAGAGCTATGTGTGTGAGACACTGTGTGTGTGTGTGTGTGTGTGTGTGTGTATGGGGAAGGGAGGGTCATTGTGCTACAATTTCAGACAGGCGATGTGACACTTTCTCTAAATGTGTGTCCCATCTGCTTAAGACAAACACATGGCCATAATGAAGTGAAGTGAGTCAGCACTTTCAGGTCACCCAACAAAATGAACCCCCGTAGCTTCATGAAGACCGAAGAGCTGACTGGTTCCAGCAGGTTCATTGCCACCAACGTCAACAACAAGCGGTAATTATGTGTTTAGAGTCTATTAGCTGCAATTCACATGGAGATGATGGTGGTGGCGGGCCACATTTCTCTTTCAGAATAACATCTTGAATCCACCCTTTTTGGAGCCATATCTGTTGTATCTGCCTCCCGTCTTGATGACATGGTCCTGTATTCAACATAGGGCTGGGCAATAATTCTATATTAACATTTATTGTCTTTGAATGGTATTGTATCGTCATGGAATGACGATATCGACTCATCGCGATACCCAGTTTTATAGTCTAAATGAATACGATGAGAAGATATGCCCTTAAAATGATCAAAATATGAAAATAGTCAAAATAGTCCGATACCACACTTTACATTTCCATACACTTCAATGTAATGACCCTCAGTTTTGAGTTTAGAATGGCATTTTGAATTCATAAGCACATAGTGATACAATCGTGAGTCAAATTCCACAGGATTATCGTGATACATACATACTTTCTATATAGCCACACGCGTAACGCTTCTACCCTACAATATAGGTCACGCCTCTCGGGATGGACGAGGTGAGGAAGACGTTGGTGGTACTCACCTTCATCACCCTCCCCGAGCTGCTCAGCGATCTTGGAGTAGTCCGACCCTCCCACAATGCCGATCTTCACCTTCCTCCTCAGACTTTGGAAGAATTCGTCCAACAAGGGATCGATTTTCTGGAGAGACATGCATGCATGTACATTATAGACACACTTTTCTATTACTGTGAATCCTATTATCACACATACATGATGCTAACTACATATTTATAACACAGGTATAACAATAACAGCGTAACACATAATAGAATGATGTGGATAAATATGTGAAAGTAGGTATAGTACATAATAATAGGTCTGCTGGATGCATCCAGGCATTGTCTTAATCATCACTAGCCCTATTATATGATGAATAGTCTGTTTCTTAAGTGTAGGCCTACACTTATCCCTTATCCCTCTCTCTAAAATGGATTGCTATGTCTCTTTTTTGTTAGTACAAAAACATTAGGCTACACACGCCGGCGACAAAACCGGTTTTGCCGACACGTAGCCCAGTGTCTATGGCTGGAGCATCTTCAGAGAAGCAATCGTCTTACTCTCATCTCTGGGTCACGAGAGGACGCGCGCGGTGTTAAATGGCTTCATTGAGACGAGGCAGCGGCGGCGGCGGCCAAGCCACGCGATAGCTGGACAGCGGGATTACGGACGGACCATAAACAAAATGAATAACCACAAGAGCATTGCCAACACACATCAGTAACGCATACCATGTCGCTGCAATGCCGATTGTGGCACTTTGGTAAAGGACATAATAAAGTGTTACCATGGATGTATTAGGCTATAATAACAGTGTGTTACGTGCTAATAAGATTGTGACATGCAAAAACACAATTATGAATTCAGTAAGATGTGATTTGTATGTAAAGCTTACTTCTCTCGGTCGAGTGAGAGTGCCGTCCACGTCAAACAGACAGAGGATATTTCTATCTGGCGAGAAGGCAGTCGAGCCATCCATGTCTTCTTCTTCTTCTTCTTCTTCTTCTTCTATTTCGTGCTTTTTGCACTTCGAAATAACCGCTCCGCTTAATCACAATTCCGACAGTCAGATAGCATGCGAAAATGTCCTACTTTACTGTCTGTCCGAAATGTCGCCTATATGTCAATGTCCGTATGGTGTCATGATAACCAAAGGAATGTTTATCTTTTCAGAGGCGACAGCTTGAATGTCGCGGTCGGTTTTTTCCTGCAAGAAAAGCCCGAAAACAGGAGGGACTTCTCTTCTGCAACACTCGTGTAATTCACTCAGTCTCTGTACGTAGCCAATCACCATCACGTACGGCAAATGGCGTACGTGTGTGGGCGTGGCCACTGTGAGTAAACGCAAAGGTAATCTTGATGCCCTCGCCGACCCTTCACCTACAACTGCAGGCAAGCAAGCAACGTGCAGGAAAGACCGTAGGCGCTACCGACGTTTGGAAAGTAAGGTTTCATTCAGTGAAGCAGAACGGGCATGCAAAATGTCCTACTGCACACACTTTCTCTATTACTATGCAATAAAGTGGGTGACCCATTTAGGCCTACATCATGTGAGTGCATCTGTCAAAATCCCATTGTAGTCTGAATACATTTTAAGTTTATTTTAATTTTAATCGTATTTATAGGCGTCTGTCCTCTTCTCTGGACAATCTCTGTCCCCTCACCTCCAGGCCCGCACGCCAAACGCCACCTGGCCCTTGGTTGTGGGACTCAGTGCGTACTGAGAGACGGAGCCTGAGAGACGGAGCCCGAGAGCGGCCGAGCGCAAATGGAGAAATGGCAACTTCCCGGAGGACCTTCTTACCTTCCAATCTCTCCTTTCCACTTTTTTCCTCCTCTCTATCTGCTGCTAAAGCTGCTTTCTTCTGCACTAAAATTCAAACTTCTGCTTCCGACCCTACAAAAACTCTTTGAAACTTTCTCTTCCCTCCTCCAACCCCCACCCACCTTGCTTGTTTAGGAAGGAAATGCGCTTACGATTTCTGGTGACTAGTAGTTTTCTTGCCTACCTATGTTGAATGCACTTATTGGAAGTCGCTTTGGATAAAAGCATCTGCTAAATGACTAATGTAATGTCAATTTGTGTTAATAATTTAAAAAAACAAAGCAACTACCCTACATTCATTTGAAAAGGCACTACAGTGTCATGATTAAATGTATACTAATCAAAAAGCCTATTTAGTCTATTTTTAAGTATCTCATGAATATTCAGGTCTTGGCCGTATATAGTAGCTTTTAAAATACACCTATCATCCAGAAGAGGGCAATGTGTAACAAAGAAATAACAACATGCCGGAGATATTTTCTTATTTTGGATTACTAGGTTACTAAAGAATAACATGATATTATGTTAATCTGTGAATAAAAAACCCCCCAGCATAATTACCTTATGTTATTGCAAGACTTAAAAGAAACTTATTTTATTTTCTATTTTTGTTCTTGATTTGTCTTTCAACAACAGAAAAGCTTGAAAAAGGGGGAATTGTGCTGCTATTATGTTAAGGGTTGCATAGATTAAACATTAGATTAATTCCCTGAATGTCATTACACGGGATTTAGAACCACGTTTAGAACCACAAGCTGGAAAGACAAATTGAATGTGAATTGAGTCGTAATTAACATGAACACATGGATCATTTCCCTGTATACCTCGCTGCGTCAACTCCAGCAGTCTCCTTTTGTTTTCACACTTTGTCCATTTGTCCACTGAGTTTTGTAGTGGGCTAAATCGTTTGTGTTAGGCGGGATTAACAGCCAAAATCAATATGCAGAATTTGAACATAACGTCGTCAAGGTCTATTCTACTACCGCGCCCCCAGTGTTCACAGTGCGCGTGTGTGTGTGCGTGTGTGTGTGTGAGAAGGAAGTGCTGGTCCTCTGTGTCTCAGAGATCCACAATCAAGCAGGATAGGATCCCTCGGTCCCCCGTGGCCCTAAACAACGACGAGGCGACACGATGAACGAGTGAACGAATCAAATGAACCGATACGCGAATGCATGAGATACATAAACCTTTAGCTTCACACACAGGTCTACCCTTCATTACTGCTGAAAACTCCCACACACACACTGAGAGGCTGACAGTGACAGATATAGACTTCTTTGCCGCAGTATCCTGAGTCTGACCAGGAAGCTGCACTTCCTGGTCAATCAAGGAGCACGCGGCGGGTATGTGATAAGGAGTGCCCATGTAAGACACACACACACACACACACACAACACACACACAAGTGTACACACGTTCAAACATACTCACACAACCGCTGCTACGCTAAGTGCACACACAACAAACACACACACTCTCGCACACATGCAGGGGCACACACAAACATATATTCATGCAATATTCATACAATTGCACAAAAACACACACACACACACACACACACACACACACAGGCACACTCGCACA
>OMNO01076352.1:6045-17718 GCA_900303215.1 Trachyrincus scabrus | reverse complement strand
TCCTGATACTGAGCAGTAACTCTTTCATATTTGTATGTGTGTGTTCACTAGTATGTGCGTGTGTGTGTGTGTGTGTGTGCGTGCGTGCGTGTGTGTGTCTGCGGGCACCTGTTTGTCTGCTTGCTCATGCATTTTTTTGTGTGTGTGTGTTTATGTGTGTGTGTGTGTGTGTGTGTTTATGTGTGTGTGTGTGTTTTTATATATGTGTGTGTGTTGTATTTGTGTGTGTGTGTGTGTGTGTGTGTGTGTGTGTGTGTGTGTGTGCTCTCTGAAGCAGTGTTGTGTGCTATCTCTCATGATGTGATGGGACATTAGAGTATTAGAGTGTCTGCCTGGTTGGAAGCGTGAGAGGACGAGCGTGGCGGCTCTGTAGCCCACAGAAGGCTGATAAAAGACGGAAGGGCAGAGGGGCTCCTCTGAGCAACATAACAGCCCTGCATGCAACACACTCTTGATCCAGATGCTGCCGACAGCCGCCTGAAACGCTCACTTAGGAACAGATAAGAAGCTAATAATATCAAAATGTTATCTCAAGTCGTCAAATTCTGAAGGCAGTGGCTTTGATAGTCGAGTGTAGTTACAAATAACAAAATGATATACACAGTAACATCATAAAATATTGCTGATATACGCCTATTGCTCTTGTTGAGCTAACAACTGTTTAATACGAATATTTCTATTTGTACTATTTGTATTATTAGAGAGAGAGAGAGAGAGAGAGAGAGAGAGAGAGAGAGAGAGAGAGAGAGATTAGAGAATAGGGGAGGGGGGTATTAGATGTTATCCACACCATTTACTTTATGTCGCACAGCCATAAGGAATGATTATATTCGCTGGGACTGGTAGCAGACTCTTCCAGTAAACGTCACCTTTGAAGCGACCAATCGGATTAAACTGTTAGAACATGCAGAGTCACACCAAGTATCAGCGTGTAGTTGAGATTTTTGTTTTGCTCAAAGTATTAAAAAGTACTTGATATGAAGTACAATTCCATTCAAATATTGTTTTTACTGTATTACCTAAATAACTTATGTTTAACGTATGACTTTTGTGTTGTCAAAAATGATTTCTGGTTTGCAAATGTGGCAGAGCACCCCTCCGTGAAGTCAATATGGTTCAGCCGATTTCCCTCTGTCAGTTTCAAGTTGCGCCTTGTAGCTGTCTGGCCTGGCAGGACTAAACAAGCATTACCCTCGAACGGGACTAGATAACGCGGTAGATTCAGGATTAATATGTCAATCTATTAGCAGGCAATGGAATTTCTATTGGGATCGGTGGATATATTAATACCATGATTCAAAGGTAAGACATACCGATCTTGAGAACGGTTGGTTCGTTTTTGCTTGGGTTTATGGTCTGTACCCTTTGCACGTTTTGGAATGTCACGCTTTGGTGATTTTCATTGGGTAAGGCTCTCTCGACATTAAACTATGGATTAAACTTCAGCAAAACTTTTCTTTTTGCATATCAGTTCTTATAATACGCATTTTGTTACATAGATCGAATGACAAGCCCGTGAGATGCAGTGGATTATAGCCCAGTGTGTGCTTTGAATGAATGCAGCTTATTGGATACAATACTCGGATCGCTTCTATTTTGATAGTGAATGATATATAATCAATCGAATTTGCTACGGTTGTCTACATGCTCTCCCCGTATCCCGATTGCGTTTCCAGATGTGCATAGTATATACTCAGCCTGAAGTCTTCCCACTGAGAAACAATTAGACTATGACATGTTGCAGTGTTTGAAGAAAAACCAACAACCCTGCAGGAGTCTTGGACGAACCCTTCTTGTGTTGTCATCTATGTCTTCGTAACCCTATAGGCGTTACGTTTTCAGCCTAATGTATTCACCCATCTCGTTGCTGCTGCAAGGTATTGTTGTAGGCAAATATAAGGTGATCTTTTTTTTTGCCGAGTGATATTTAGTTTACTATGTAGATGCTGTGTTGCGATTATGTGTTTTGAATGTGGACTAACCAGAGTTTTGAGTGTCTTCTGACACGAGTGGAGGTCCTGATGGGTTTGCAGTTATGTAGACTTTCACCATGGTTTGCTTGGTTTCCAAGTTGAAGTAAATGGGTGCTAACCCAGTTTGAGAACTGTGAGAAATGGTGAGAAACAAATAATTTAGTAACACATGGAGAAACATAACTTGTTAGTTACTATTTTGTATGACCTTTTGTTACCTTGTTTTTATATGACCTTATTTAGACATGATGTCTTTTATAGATGGTTGTGTTCCTTGTGTTGCCTAGGAGCACGCTCAGCAATACAATGCCCTTTGACTGTAGGTGACCCACATTGGACCAAATACTTGGCAACAAGACCCTTAGGTCAAAAGGAACAATAGAGTTTTTACTTGATGGGCACTCTGGACAAAAGTCTTTTCCTTTTGTATCTGCACCAGGGCCTTTTGATATATTGTGTTGTTACATGATTCACATGGTTTGCTACAGTCACCTAGCATCACTTGTTCACAGCTGCCAATCATCCAGTCACTCATGCTATACTACTATTCATGCTATACTAGACTCTTTTGAAGGTCAATTACTGTTTTTGTCAGACGGCAGTTAGACATATGCTAAGCCGTTTGTGGTTCCCTCTGTTATAACTCTGTTTCTATCCCAAGAGAGCAGGATATGAAGAGGATGTGGAATAGGAAGTTTCCTTATTGGCTGACATGACAAATACATGGATATGATTCCAACGAATTACTATGACGTTGTTCGTGGGTGGAACTGGTGCACTCTGTACTACCTGTTGTACCCTCTGGTCCATAGTCCTCGGCTCTTGGAGAGTGGATTGCAGAGGAAGTTGGGAGATATTTGCAAACTAATGCAAACAGCTTGGTGCAGGGTTATGCAGGGTTTGAAACATACTGGCCCCAAGACAATTTTTCCTGGCCCTCACTCAAAGTTCATTCTTCACCCAAGTAAATCGATGGAACCTCATAATACACGCTTGTGTTTTTGTTTACCTGCCGTCACGATACCACGCTGCTTTGTGCTTGTGCCAAATAACGACCACTGGAAGATTCAAATTTTTTAATGCAAATGTCTATTTTTTTTTTAACATATATCACATTTTCAGGACAGTGAATCGAAAAGTCCTGATGTGCCTTTTTACTGGGGGTGTCATTGGGCACCCCTTATTGTTGAACCCTGATGACAATGACATTGATGTAGTATTTAGTTTTCTTTTTAATCTGAACTGCACAAACACTGACATTTTGATCATTTTCATTGTGGATATGACAGAGCTTATATCTCAAATGTAATAACCTGTTCCTTAAACATCCTGAAAAGTCTGTGCTTGATCATGCTTTATCATGATATTATAATGAGCAGATTGAATCAAATACAGGTTATATGCACACCAAAAATAATGCACAAATAACATATGAGTTACAGTTTGCCTACAAATTCCTAGTTGAGGAATGTATATTGGCTGAGCTCATTTTGATTCCCAGATAGCAATGGTAATTTTGACCGGTTATTAGCTAACCGATAAGAATACATGTACTGTAAAGAATGGACGAAAGTCTGTGACACGTAAAAAAAAATTACCAATATTTATTTTCATTGGAAGGGAGGGCTGGCCTGAATAGCCTACATCATTTCAAGCTTTGGATAATCATTACGTTTCTGAAGTTATATTCCAATAGTTCATTAAATAATCTAAACCAATGAAATATCACAGTGTGTATTCCTGCTTGAAGGAAAGGCGGGTCACAGAGAATCTGAAGGACAGGCGGGTCACATAATCTCTGGCGTTTTGGACCTTAATGGGCGTAGTTGGGTCATTTTTAACATTGAATGAAGACAAAGTCAACTATTTTATAAACTTTTAGTTAACAGATCAACAGTTTTGAAACAGAACCTAAACCTGTTAAAAAGTGGCTGGCTATGTGAACCTGGCTATGTGAACCTGGCTATAATGCTGGGTGCAGAGGCTCCGTCGGTCATGCCATTTCTCAAAGTGGTAGCGTGTAGCGAGTGGGGGGAATTACCACACGAGAAACACAAGCAGCCGAAGCTACTTGCTTAAAGCATGGGCTAAAAGACAACAGAACACCTTAAGAGTACGTCATCACTGACAACCTTGATGATTAAAGGTAACAGCAAACTTCAGGGCAAAGTAACATGAACAAAGTATGACGGTGTACTAAACTACAACCAAAGGTTTTCGAATAATGTTAAAATGTCTGAATACAAAACTAATGAAGGATACTTCGGTTATTCAAATATTTGGGACCAGCCCTTTATTTTTAGATGTGCAATAACAGAACAGAACATGAGGATTTTGTGAAAATGTTTTACCGTTTAACTGATAGTGTTAATCGGTCAAGATCATATTGTCGGTTAACGGTTCAACAATTAATTGTTAACATCCCTATTCCCAGATCAATGGCAAGTTATTTCCCCTACGTTTGGTCACAGAAATGTAAGGAAGAATATCACTATAGCTGTGTGTTCTTTTCCAACTACCCCAAGCCTATCCCAGTTATTGACTCATCAGAAGTTATTACAATGAATGTGACAAGTTTCATGTTAGTAGACCAGGTCCAGTGTGCTCTATGGCCTAAAAAGGACACATGTCTGTAATTGGATTCTTATGGTGAGCAGTTAACCATTCAAGGTTTATACTCTGCCACAGTTCACTACCACAAGGAATTCATTTTATTGAGCCAACCGACTCGCTTTGGTATGTCCAGATGACATCATGATATGTGGCCTCCTGGGATGTTCAGACATCATTTGCCTCAACAGAACATACACACACCCTTTTTTAAGATGTTTTTTCAAAGATATTTAGCAATATTTCTGGAGTAAGTGTAATTTTTGTAATTATGTTAAAAAAAATTATCCTTTGCAGTGGTGGTCTCTGCAAAGGATAGGCATATTGTTTATGAGAATAGCCTTATGAATGGAAAGTACTTGGTTCACTACATTACAATGGTTGAAGATGTAAGTGAATCACCTGTGAATGACCCTATGTCCTTAGTTGTACCAACTGAACTTGCATCTACCGAGCTACGGTCTTGCTGATCTTGGCTATGGCTGGTCTTTTAAGTTTACCTCATGGGTGTCAGAAGTGGGTCACTGTGACAACTGCATTCCTCAGTCCAGTCAAATGACACTGTTTACATTGAACCAGTCAGCTGACCTTTTGAACAGTAGATTGAAAGTGGAGTAACTCTGCCTCATGCTGTACCTCGCCTCTCCATGGAGGATTATCCGCAAAAGCATTTGGATTGATCTTTGGAACAGCATCATTTGTTTTTGTATATTATACACATATTGTATTTGTATATTCATCATATTTGTATTGATTTGCTTGTGACAACAGATGGTAATAATAGTGTGCTTTTTTTCATGGTATGCCGGGGGGGCTTAACATGTAGTATTAGTAGTCAATAAATGATGAGAATACATAATCTGCCAGTAGCTGAACAAACAATATCCCTTTGAGGCCAATGTCCGGTGCTCTAGTTCAATGTAGGCGCTTGACACAACCAAGATCTATTTTGTACTTCGGAGATGCGTGTGAAATAACGTCAAAAATTAGCGTCAATTGATTTGCGTGGAATACCAAAACTGTAACCGTACAGCAGCATTTTACTGTTCTTATTAACTGGAATTTTGAAACGTGATACTAATTCCCACACCATGGCCAAAGAAAGAATGATCGTATTAAAAAATAAGGCCAGCCCTAACAGGCCATCTAGGCCTGATCCACTAGGTTAATGCACCACCATCTGTATGGTTTTATGAATTTAATTTAATTTATGCTATTTTTTGTGCAAGTGTCTTGTCACATTTCAGGTAGGCCTATTTAACCTTTTTATTGCTAGCACTTAATCTGTCCTAAACTGCATTAACCTGGTGCTCCTTTTAACCTGACATGTAATCGTCATTGGCTTCATCACAGGATAAAGCCTACCTACCTCAAGTCGCTTCACAAGACAGCTTTTTACCCCGCTGAGAGGAAATATTTTAGCATCACTCCTGGTATCGTTTTACAGCACCTTAGAGCCATGTTCTGTCAGCTGGGGAATACTTTATTTCCAGGTTATTGCCTATTGCCGGCTAATAGGCTGTCATCCCTGGGTAAATTGTGGAGTGGGTAGTGCTATGCCTTCTACCTGTTTGCTTGGGTAGCTAAAGATAGCAAAGAAAGATAAAAGCCACTTAATATCCTGAAATTAGAGCCCTTGCAGATGGACTATAAAGTGAATGACTTTGCTGGACTACTGGATTACTGAATGTAAGACCAGGGAGTCCAATTTCTCACATAATTTCTTCACAATTCACAATAGTTTGAGCTGGCTTTTAGCTGGTTTCGAGAAGATGGTTACCGTCTTATTTGGCGTAGGGCTAGCATGGTGTTTGGTTGCTGCAGCTGTTTCACTACAGTCAGTCTGATGTCACAGGTCAGACTTTGTGGGTCTTTTTTACGGTCCTAAGAAAGTTCAAGGGAACTGGAGTTCTTGTCTAGTTACTATAATGAGTACTGGATGGCTACAGTGTCATAAAGGCGAGGTGGAGTGGAGCTAGTCAGCATTTTTTGGAAATAAAAATGGCAACTTCGTGTTGATTTTACTAATTGGATGCCAGTTCAAACCACATGATTAGCGTTTTGAACCAAGTTCTGTGGGAACGGTTCTGTGTGACTGGTTCAGACCAGCGTTGTGATGCGCCTTGCGTTTTTCTGGCATTTTTTCACAGTGCACAAAAGTAAAAATATGTTGTTTCTTCTGTGCTATTTAAGGAGACTATTGGCCCTTTGTCCTTTATACCGATAAAGTTCTGGAACCCAAATATCGGCTGAGATTATTGGCCAACCGATATATCTACTCTGTATCAAGTGACAAGCTTGACCCACAATGCTTCCTTTCTGAAAGGCCTTTTATGCTTGATGTTCCCTGATCCTGCTGTGTCTGAATGTCCACCACTTGTTTACCATCTGAGCTGCTTGCACCCTACCCACGCAACCGAGGATTAGTGAAAGTGTGCATGTGTGTCACAGGATTATAGCATGTTGGCTGCACTAACTGTTGCATATTCTGTTCTTGCAAATACTGAGCTATAGCCTCATTTGTAATATTTTAAATGTCAGCACATCAGAACACTTCAACTGCAGCAGTATTACACTCAGCTATTAGTGAGTGAAATACTCTGTGGGAATATCGGTTCTGATTGACTGTGCGCCTGCCTCCGTATGAGACAATTTAGATTTTAGACTGCTCCCAACTCATTTCTAACCAATCAGGGCATCTCTTCCCTGATTGGTTCGGGAAATCCATCTTGCCTGTCAATCACATTTGCACACACCACAGGTGCGTGAGTTCAACACTTCTCAATGGCGGAGCAGTGAGGGAGACAGCGTTTTTGGGGTTGTTTATTTTTTCTGCTCTGTCTCTTTACAACTCTCACATCTTACCTACAGCACCTTTAAACTCTTCTTGAGCAGCAGGAACTTTATCTTTACTGGTTTAGCTTCCCGGCTGTTTGCGAAAGCCCCTAAAATGTGTTTTTGTAATTAATATAGCCTAGCTAGGTAGAAACTAGACTGCTGAAACATTGTCTCACTGGAGTTCTCCATCGCTGCCAACAATAAGATGTAGCCTACATGCCAAAGCCTTGGAATGTATTGTGTGTATTGTGTGTGTGTGTGTGTGTGTGTTGTGTGTTTTCCCAGTATGCATTGAGCTAAGTTATTGTAAGTTTTGGCTTGGCTGTTTGATATTTTGTCCATCATGTGTCTCCAAGTGTACAAAAGTAAAAGGATATGCTCTAACATGATTGCTATGTCCTGGATAAAAATGTGAATCAATCATCACCTGAAGATGATGTTGAGAGGCTGTTGAAGGAAGTCCTGTTCTTTATTTATTTTTTCCTCCAGAAGGGCAACATGAAGCCAGATGGGTTCATTTAGTTGCATATTCAAACAGTGGGATGCCACCCGGTCAGGCTGTGTGCTACTCGTTCCTACTTTTTCCCTGTTTTCCCTTCATGTACTTTCATACCACAACTGTCATGCGAACTGTGTTGGCTCTGTGTAGGCATTGATCTCGGATTGCACTCGCAGTTCCTGCAAAGGTTAGCTAGGCTACGAGTAGCCTAGCCTGAGCAAACAAATATGTTGGCACAGCACACATAACATTTGTCCGAGGATTCTAGTGTGATATCTATGAACATGAGTGAGTCAGGCAAATGAATAAAATCCCCTGTTGTAGCTAAATCAGTGGTATGATAACTCTGCAGTCTGTACTTTGGACAACAGCATCTATCCATATTGCTGTGAATCCATGTATCATCTGTCACTTACTGCCAATCATGTTGTGAGAAAGGCATCGATGGCCTGTCCCCTCTTATAAAAACGTGGGTAGTGCTAAATATTCAATTAAATGAATAAGCCTATTCATTGATTGAACAACCTTTAGTTACTCTACTGTAGACCACCTAATCAGATGTCCTTCAGAGAGTGTTGGACAATGTAATGTATATACTGTAAATTACAAATACTACTTACAGACCTTGAGAGAATGTGTTTCAATGCAGAAGTTTGAATGTCTTTTCGTTGACCATTGTAATTTGATAGTAAAGTGTAAGATTAAGATTTCACCAGCATGTGAACCATACCCATTGAGGTAGCCTAGAGTTGAATCAACCATGTTTTACAATGTGTCTGTATAAGAGTGTGTAAAAACATCATGTGATCATAATCATCTGAGCTTTTGGTCACGATGATCCATTGAAATTCCAGAATTCAATGGTTCTCCTATTCAGTCTAAGACTTCCATACTGAATAGAAACACACTTCATTGGCAGGACTACTAAGCAGACTACGGCTGCAGTTAATCAAACCTTGTGAACTGTGGCAGATCTACAGCTTAACCTTTTTTAAGATTACATAACATGAGAAGTGCAAGGCTTCTCGGAAGGGAATGAGACCTAATCAAGTTGCCAGTATGAGTGATATAGCCTAATATTGGAGACGAGCTCAATTGTTCTGTCTTGGGCCGAAATAATGACGATACTGTCTCAATTAGAATCGTGTTGTCCTCGATTAGATTCTTTATTTTTGCATCAGAAGTCTATTTCTACTCAGAGGTGCACAGCTGTGCCGTCCTTTCCTCAAAAGAATGCAGACAAATACATTTTTCAAACCACTGGCAGCAAATACTTTCATGGATATTTACAATTTACACACAAATATAAAATAGTAGTGGCCATTTGTATTTAGTCATTTCTAAAAATCACTGCAATCAGCCATGCAAAATACATTTTGGGTGCCCCAAATGCTATTTATTTTATTTGAAGACATATATCATAGGTGCCCCCTACTGCACCCCCCTCAATGGTTACATTCATACAGTCATTATTGTCATTGTCAAATATTGTGGAAGAATACTGACAGCAAAATAGTGCATATAAAAATAGTGCTATAGAAGAATTAAAAAACGCATGATGATACTCTAGGTGGCTTTATCTCATGAATGGCTTTAGACTAAATGTAGGAAGCATAAAGAGAAAGAGTAACAAGTGACTTAATAATAGAAAGTAGCCTACATATTTGATTGTGTAGACCAGAAGCAACAGTATTACGAAACCCAGACTATGAGATGGCTAACATTAATGCCAAAAATAACCGTGCACACCCACATCAGCACCGTGCACGCGCAGATCAGCACCGTGCACACGCACATCAGCACCGTGCACACGCACATCAGCACCGCGCACACACATATCAGCACCGTGCACATGAGCGGGATAATGTACAGCGAGCTGGTCATTATTGCGATAATAAACCGCTTCAGGGTGATTCAAGACCTTGGTCGGGATCCTGCATCACCCTGTCGGGGTCCTGCATCACCCTGTCGGGGTTTATTTCGCAATAATGACCCGCTCGCTGTACACTACCCCTTACATAGTGCACCTCACACAGACCTCAGCAAATCATATCAGTGTGGTTGTTTTTAGATTGCAAGGCAATCATTGAATACAAAACAACACATGTAGATACCATGCATGTGTGTAGACTAGATGGAGGGACTTTGTGACTGCATGGAATGGAACACCTTTTTTTGTAGGGAAAATCCTACAGCCTTTTCAGATGCCATTAAGTTGAAATGCAAAGCTTTACTCAAACTTGTTTGATAAAATGGTATTATAGGGATTAGCATTTGGCTTGATGTATATTTTTGTGTGTGGGTTGTTGATGAATATGCTTGCTAGCATGCGCTAGCAAGCATATTCATGCTAGCACATCCTTCCTACTTGAATGTTTTACCGTTATTTTAATTAGTTAACCTGCAACCTGCAAACGTTTCACTTTGTTGGCCCCGTAAGCCTTAACTAATTTTAAGATAATTATAATTGTATCAACAAACTTCATTTTATCAGCCCCGATCATCATTCTACATGAATGGAGATGATGTTATGGAATGCTTGATTTGTGTAAGATAAAAACAGGAGATCTGAAGCAGTTTTTTTTATAGTGACTAAATCAAGTTCCTAGCTGGGCTAGTTCACACTCTGTTCTTCTAGCACATTTTTCTTCCAGTCATCGGGCCTCATTGACTGAGGTTAAGCCAAACTCTTAGTCTGGTATTTCCACAGCAGTGGGGAAGGCAGGATGTGAAAGAGAGATGCAGCTGACCTCTGTAGCAAGGTTATTATAGCTTTTCATTTTTCATTTATCTTTATTTTGTTTTCAATTTTTGTTTTCAATTTCAGTTTAGTTTTAATTCGTTTTTAAAGCGGGTTTGCTAGTTTAGTTTAGTTTGTATTTTTAGAAAATGCTTAGTGTGGAGTGTGTGTTGTTGGTGGCTGGTTTAAGCAGCCTCACCTGGTCTGAGTCAGACTGATTAGACTCTGGGGCTGCTGGGTGAGGCTGCACACCTGTGGGGCATTGGCCAATCAAGGCCCACAGGTTAAACCAGCCCCCACCACACACACTCAGGAGGAGCGCTAGCATGTCAGCACGTACCACCTGCTCTGCCTGTTCAAACTATCTCAAAGTCTAATAATAAACCGGTTTAATCATCATCTGCCTGTGTCCTGATATTGGAGAAGCCCTGAAAAGCCACTGTAGTAGGCATGTGGCATGGGGAAACTGCCACATTGGTGCCTGAACAGGGACTTCTCCAACCAAGGAAGTTAAAGACAGAAGGGCTGCCCAGGGATGCACTGGAGACACCAGCCGTGGTGATGGGCAGCTACCTCCCAGCACCAGCCCTTTTCCCGACGGCCAGTGGTGGAGCCCAGCGGAGGACAGGGGAGGCAGCGCAGCGACCGCTACAAGCAACCGTCTGTGGCTAGCCGCCCTTGGATCTAGCCCGCAGCAGCCCAGGTCCAGCCACGCCTCAGCCAGCCAGCCCAAGGCCCCAGGAAGGAGGTGGGGGGATTATGCCTCATCGCGGTGGTGGAGGGTGGCCCTACAGAGGGCTGTTCGGGCCCTCCAAGGAGCTACCACCACGGCCCAGCTGTCGAGCCCCCTCCCAGCCCGTCCAGACAACCCTGCGACCGCCAAGTCCAGCGACACCTCTGCCAGCCAAGGCAGCAGCCCTGGCCTCCGGTCTCCAGGATGGGGGGGGGGGGTTTGGCGGGTCACACTGGGGAGGTGTGGGGACAATGGGGTTGGGGTTGTTTTTATATTGTAG
>OMNO01076292.1:0-13211 GCA_900303215.1 Trachyrincus scabrus | reverse complement strand
CCCAAGCCAGGGTCATTTCATTCCAGGGACCCAGAAGGCAGAGTGGGTGGGGGGTGGAACCATGGGAGACATTTTACACCACATGTGACTGACACGCTCAGCTAGGAACACTAAGGTGAGTCTCTAAACACTTAAAACATGTTTTGATATAATTATTATTAGTACGTGATAATTTGGTGACCGTTTCACCAAATATTTATCATATTTATATTCCCTCTGTTTTATTCTGAATACATGAAAATATAACACCCAATATTGATACGTGTACTTGCGTGTGTGTGTGTGTGTGTGTGTGTGTGCGTGTGCGTGTGCGTGTACGCATGCATGCGTGTGGACTACTGTGTCAATAACGCCACAACCCTGCATGTGCCATAGTGTAACAAAAACCAAAAAGCACATCATAACGACCATAACTCATTACCATAAAAAACACATCCGCGCTTCCACAGGGGATTCACCGTGGACCGAGGCTCGTCCAGAGCCCGGCCAAATGACTCACGGTCCTGGTTAAACAGGAACCAGCTCCTCTCTGTGGCTCTCTACTCTGTTTTCCCCATTCCACCCGAGTGCTGTCCTGGAACCAGATAGGAAACGCAGGCCACCCAAACAACAGGACGCCAGTCAAGATGTCGGCTCTCTGTTTACTAGCCTCTACGGTCCGCCCCGGCCCAGCATTCCTCCTCTACAAATTACATTTGTCATTTTGAAATCTGATGGTTTACACTGGCACGCTTTGAACCTCGCGGGGTCCATGTGCGTGCTGCGTGTGTGTGAGTGTGTGTGTGTGTGTGTGTGCTCATGCACATACGTGCGGTGTGCAAAACCCACACAGAGCACAGTATGTTTTGTCAATTTTGATGAACAATATGCTTGTTTATATTTGGGCTATAATACATATCAAAAACAGTTCTGCTGTTCTGTGTTCTGTGTGCGCGTGTGTGCGTGTACATGTGCGTGCGTGTGCATGTGCGCATGTGCCTGCGTGCACAGGTGTGTGCGTGTGATCTCCTACCTGTTATTGTGATGTTGCTGTAGATGTTGGAGATCTGTTCCTTCAGCAGCACTAGCTGCATGGTGGCTACCTTCTCTCTCTGCAGCTCCAGCATCATGTTGGGGTGGTGGGCCAGCTTACAGCCCTTCTGCTGGTCCAGGGCGATGTCGCTACGCACAATGTCTGAGGAGAGGAGAGGCAAACACGGCATCCGTCAGCGTCATCCGTGTCCCGGAGCTAACGCCGTGCACGTCCAAGCGCACGGTGTATACGCTCCCTTTGCATGGAGTGAACGTTTCAGCGATCAGTTTGTACAGCAGACATTTTTTGCATTTGCGTCTGTGTATTTTATGTTTTAAATATAGAGACGGTCCCTTACTGGAGTGCACTTGAAGGGAAAATCAGATTTCCCCGATGGTTTTAATTATACATCAAAAACTTCACCGTGCAATAAAGGTTTAAAAATATATCTATCTGCAAGATCAACGAGTCTGCAAATTTTGCAAGGAAAAAAACCACATTCCATAACCAGAGCCAGAGTTAATACAACACGATATCCACATCCCCTGTCCAGGGAAGCAGAACAGGAGTAGGGCTTATGTTATTATAGTTTATAGTATTATGTTATTATAGTCACCATCCTCGTAGTTCTTCAGGTAGTAGTCGGGGCCCGGCCCTCTGAATTTAGCCAGGTTCTTTAGGTTGTGGAACTGTAGGAAGTCTGTCCGTTTCCCACCGAAGCGAAGATAAGCAGGGGACAAGCCTCGGGCCAGGGTCACCAGACGCTTGGAGCTGAACCACCGGCCAATCAGAAGGAAGAAGCACAAACTCATTTACTCCAAGGAATAGTGATATTTAGCAGGCATGGGTGAAGCTAATTCACTCCAAAAGTACATCCATGAGTCTGTTATGTATGTAAAACAATCACTTATATTTAATGGGCATTCCTACAACTGATTGAGAACAACTTTTTTTTTTTTACTTTACATCTGTTATATATTTCTAAACAAATATGATATGTTTTATTCACATATTATTGAAATTAGTGTTGCATTGTAAAAAGAAAACTTTTTAGATTGCACTTTGGTTTGCCAAAATGTGGTTGTTTAAAATATATTTGCAGTCGTTAGACAATAACTGTTTTAGAATCTCAGATGGATTTCATAAAGCTTCTAAAGTTTCTAACACGGTAGGCCTATTATACATTTAATCTCTCAAATATCAGGAATGCACTTAGCGTTATATTATAACAATCTCAAATGAGGAGGTAAAAATATTTTATTAAGCAAACTTAATTTTAATTGAGTAAAGCTCACCATGTCCTTTATGAATGAACAGGCATTATTTTAATTAATTTCAGTATATCTTCCGGTACGGAGCGCGGCGCGTATTGGACACATAAGTGATAGTTGGAGAATAGTTTGTAATTATGGAGATTAAATTATAAACACAATACAAAACTATTTTTTACAAATTCACAAATCATTGGTTGTGGCCTATTTGAAGCCCTACTTGCGTGATTTCTAGCCTATTAAGTGGGCCTCTGGAAAATAGTGTCCGAAATAAAGCAACGCAAGGCCGACACAATCCTGAAGATGATTTAACAAACTTCTGAAACAGGTGGACAGACTTAAGGTCGTTTTGTTGAGCAATGATTGCTAGTAAACACGTGGCTATTATAGGCTCAGTACTAATGCGTTTAATTAGATGATGTTTACAAAGATATTTTAAATATTTAGCTTTTCCTCATTTTATTGGTAAATAAATCCAGGCCCTACAGGGAAATATCTAGATTAAATGTTAAACCTTTCCTGGTTTTTCTCAGTGTATTTTCCAAGACAACAGCGTCTCAGCCTGTATTCAAATAGTTCAGTTGTTTTCTGTTTGTTTTGTATCCTATCATCATATCTTCCATAAACCCAGAAACCAAACCAAGTGGACAATTATTAGGCACATTTCAGGAGAGATTTTGGAGACAGTAGAAGAAGAAACGCTCACATTTCTAAGATATAAAATAAAAGCAGCGAATATAATATTGTGCTGTATTGTTCAGTTCTCTATTGTTCTGTCTAACCTTCACATATTTAAACACTCTTTAAATAACAAAGTTCAACTCGTATAGCAGAAGCCAACATGTTGTCATTCATGATTACGGGAGGCCTGGAGGCCTACTCATATCAACAAAAACAAACCCAGTAGGCTACTGACATCTTGAGTAACATTTAGCTTTAACCTTTAGCTGGTGTCCATGCAGCCAGTGTTGTAATATTTAGCTTTAACCTTTAGCTCTTGCGTCCATGCAGCCAGAGTTGTAATATTTAGCTTTAACCTTTAGCTGGTGTCCAAGCAGCCAGTGTTGCGCCACAGGCCTGAAGGAGCGCTTAGCGTTACGCGCGTAATTCCCCAAAACCCAACACGACTAACGCGCTTCTCAGAGGGTGATTCTGATCAACAGCAAGCTAGCAATATGGAAAGCATTCGGGGGAGGTTTACACAGCCTACCTCAGAAAATCCAGCCAGCCGTCTTTGATGATCGAGGGATCCAACTGCAAGGAGAGGAAGTTATCGTTTAGCACCCTAATCGGTCTATGGGTGTCGACGTCCAGGAGAATCAGCGTCCTTTCCATGAACCCCGCTCGCTTCCCAGCCGCGACAACAGGTCTCTGGTGCTGGGAGGAGGAGAGTCCGGCGTGCACCACCAGAGCAACAGATGCCAGCCAGAGAGAGGAGCATGGGACGGCACACTGCGGCGCCCTGGGCATCTTCTTGGTTTGGACAGCAGGGGTAGCACTGCCGCGCGTTTCTCTCGCCGTGTTGTCAACGTGAAGGTGGAAGAGGAAACAACAACACAAATGGTAGCCGTGGTCGATTGGGCCCTCTTTACATACACACGCTTCAAAGAGCTGGCTGTGTCCTTCCTGTCTCCCCCTCTACCCCCACGCCTCCCTCGGTCGCGGGGAGCGGCATGGAGGAGCGCACGCCCCGGGCCAGCCTCCCCGGCCGGGAAACGCAGGAGCTGGGAGGAGGAGAGGAGGCAGCACCGCCCCTAAGGTTCAGGAGGTAGGCCGTTGGAGGGAACACACAGCTCTAGATGATACATGAGAGCGGAACCGTTCGGTAGGCCTCGCAGCTGTAGTTTAACACAGACACGAGTAGGCTGCTCTCTTTAAATGCCTTTTTGGATTACATAGGCCTACTGAAATAATACATGAATAATAAAACAACAAGGTGAAAATATATAGACTAGGCCTATATTTAAAACATATTAATGAGCTACAAAAATCTTAGTTTACGATTTAATAAAGGCAACTACAGTAAATAGGCATAATGTAATTATTAAGGTGGTGAAACATGTTGAACACTACGTTAAAACACGACGTTAAAAACAGTACAACATTTTGTAATTCCATTTCCAGGTTTCTTCTAGGCTAACATAACCATTGTTTAGCCGAATTAATAATCATTTTAAAATGTTAGAACTAATTCACATTTTAAATAGCAATAATTGTCTATAAAGGCCTCGCCTATTGAAACATATAATATATGTAGTAATAATCAAGATAGGCCTCTCTCGGAATAACCCGATTGATAGGCTAAATAGTATACATATATATACCGTATATAAATACATATATATAAATTAATAAACAACAGGTCTTCATTCGTCTCCTTGAACTAGACCGATTGAATAAATACATTAAGTTTTAAAATGTATGTTTTGCATTAAAAAAAGTGAATAGCAAATGCTACTTCAGCAGCTGTGTAGAAAGTAAATAAATACCATATCGTAGAGATATATATTTCTGTCTGTAATGGTTTGCATGAGGCCGCAGTTAAGAGTTAAATGAGAAGGTGAAGCCACCACCTATTAATGATACGAGGTTCCTCTCCAGATGTTCCTCTCCTGCATCATCGCTGTGGGAGGAGGAAGGCAACACCAGAGCAGGGTTTCACCAGGACCCGGGGCTGTCCTATTGGTCTTATAAGACCAGGACCCGGGGCTGTCCTATTGGTCTTATAAGACCAGGACCCGGGGCTGTCCTGTTGGTCTTATAAGACTCTTATAAGACTTATAAGTTGGTCTTATACGGTCTTATAAGACCATTACCCGGGGCTGTCCTGGTCTTATAAGGTCTTATAACGTCTTATACGGAGACAAATGGTAAATTAGGCCTACATTTCAACATTAGAAACTGAAACTTATTTTCACGCCACGAAAAAATAACGCGATAACTCCTGGTCCGATGACAGCATGGCCTTTATGTTAAATAGAAACGTGCACAAAATACACGCAACTTATCGACGCTAAACCTGCGGATCTGAGATCCGAAACCGGGAATTATGCCATTTCATACCTACGACTTTACTTTAAGTTGCTTTAAACTAAATGATGTGAAATGTTATAGCTTGTGTGTGCTTTAATTCACTGTAACGAGGGCTTGTGTTATGTAGGTCTGTAGGCCTACCGATGGTTCGTTAAGCAATACTCTGTTATAGGACATGATGTGTTAAATCATGAGACACGGTGGATCTGTCTTTGAGGAGAACCCTGGGCTGTGAGAACATGACGGGTACTTTCTCCTCCAGGATACACCATTTCCTCTAGTAGACACCAGGTCCTCCAAAAGACACCATCTCCTCCAGGAGACACCATCTCTTCCAGAAGACACCATCTCTTCCAGGAGATACCATCTCATCCAGGAGACACCATCTCCTCCAGGATACACCAGCTCTTCAAGGTAACGTAAGACTGCCTGTCTTTCTCTACTTCTATTTCCATCAGTTTCTACTCTATCGGATCGAAAATGTAACAAAACCTTTATTACCCAACAGGCCTACCTTTTTATTAAATGAAGCTCATTCAACAACAGTGTGTTGTAGGCCTACACGACCTGGTCATCCTACTGGAGGTAGGCTGAGTGTGGGTTGTCTAAGTGCCAACACTGCCATCTGGTGGAATCTGTGTGAAGTAAAAGCAGTCTACGTTAACGGACCACTGAGAGCACACCCGCTTATCTTAAAATAACTCACCGTGCTCCAGTAGATTCCACCTATCTGTAGACCTACCTACCTATCTTTGTATTATTTCAGTATATTTCCATCCCTCCACGCCATGCCGAGAATCACACCCCTGTCCCACATAGTAGGTCATGATACGGCAGGATATTCTCTATTCTTAGAATAGAGGTGCGTATATGACGTCATTCTACGTCACTGCGTTAACATAAGCATAGAATATGCTGGATTTTCTGTGCTTTTTTTCTTCTCCAAAAGTCAAAATATCTTTGTCGTTATGAACGCGCGCTGCTGCCCGCCCAGCAGCCAGCTGTTCCTGGGGTACACACACACACACACACACACACACACACACACACACACACACACGCCACGTGACACTGCGCTCACCCGAGTCCCCCAGTGGCTCATTCAGCATGATGGCTGCGGATGCTGCGGTCGCCCACCGCTTCCCGCTCTCCATCCTGCATCCGCACGGAGCGGCTCTCCTCCTTCTGCTGGCCGTTCTCTCCTCCTCTCTGCCGGCCACGACAAGGGCACTGCTCGGCGTCCGACCGGAAAACACCGAAAGTCGAGAGATATCCGTCCGGGATGGGATGCTGACAGCCACCGAGGGGACCCGCTTCATGCTGAGGGTGTACTACTCCGTACCTCCGGTAGCACAGCAGCATCCCCTAAACCTGAGTAACACAGCCAGCCGTGGACCGGACGGAGTCCCGGCCGCACCGTGGATCGCTTTTATCGAGGAACCGGAGGGTGATAGCGGCCATGAGGAAAGGCAACTTCTGTCAAAAGTGAATCCCTGCGTGGTGGAGAACGCCCGCAGCTCTGACATTGAACTGCTGGGCTCCTTCAGGTCCTCGTCCAGCCACAACTCCGTCCTGGTGGAGCTGCTGGCCAAAGACCTGCGGCGAGGCGAGGCGGTGAAGCACTACTCCATGTGCGCTTTCGACGGGACGAAATGGGAGCATTTTAGCACCAGAGACTTCTGGTTAGCGGTGGTGGAGAGACCTCCGCAGGCGGACCTCTGGCTGCAGGCGGGAGTTTCCGTGCTGCTGTTGGCGCTTTCGGCGCTCTGCAGCGGCCTGAACATAAGCGTGCTGGCCCTGGACCCCGTGGAGCTCCGGGTCCTGCAGAACAGCGGCACCGAGAAGGAACAGAAGTACGCGCGAAAAATCGAATCCGTGCGTAAACACGGAAACTACATCCTGTGTACCGTGGTGCTGGGCAACGTGCTCACGAACACGTGCTTCGTGGTCTGGATGTGTCAGATCTTGGGCATGACGGTTCTCTCGACCGCGTCGTGCACTTTCGGAATCTTCTTCATAGGTGAGATTCTCCCGCACTCGGTGGCCTCCCGCCACAGCCTCGCCATCGCCTCCCAGACGCTGTGCGCCACGCGTCTGTTGATGCTGCTGTTCTTCCCCATCGCCTACCCGGTGTCCAAGATCCTGGACGTCATGCTGCGCCAGGAGATCAGCAACTTCTACACGCGGGAAAAGTTGGTGGCCATGTTGCGCGTGACGGACCCGTACCACGACCTGGTGAAGGAGGAGCTGAACATCATCCAGGGGGCCCTGGAGCTGAGGACCAAGACTGTGGAAGACGTGTGCACGCCCCTGTCCGACTGCTACATGCTGTCCTCGGACGCGGCGCTGGACTTCTGCACCATGTCCGACGTCATGCAGAGCGGCTTCACGCGCATACCCGTGTACGAGAACGAGAGGTCCAACATCGTGGACATCCTGTTCGTCAAGGACCTGGCGTTCGTGGACCCGGACGACTGCACGCCCCTCAAGACCGTCACCCAGTTCTACAGGCACCCCATGCACAGCGTGTTCAACGACACCAAGCTGGACGTGATGCTGGACGAATTCAAGCGAGGTAACCCAAAACTTTATTGAATGAATTATACAACACGATTCACGGTTATCCTCACACAGTTTGGGACCATATGTCCCCGTTGCTGTGATACTAAATGATTCGTACTCGTGACCTCTGAGAAGAGTTATTATTTCCTTGTGTCATTTAGTCATTGTGGTGCACATGGGACGTCAGCATCACATATGTATTGTTGTAAGAAAGATAGATTATGATTTATGCAACATTACTAGAAGAGGCACACACACACACACACACACACACACACACACACACACACACACACACACACACACACACACACACACACACAGGAGCCTTGTCCAACCAGCTGCATGTCTCTCTTTAATCGCTCTCTTTTTTCATCTTACATTTGGATCTATTTGAACTCAGTATTTAACAGTTTATTTTTGTATCATTTTTATTAACTCAGTTTCGAGTTGCGATGGATGGATTGAAACACAAGTTTAAATGTTTGAAACTAACATTTTCTGACAACTGTCTTGTGTCTGCGGCCGGGCGGCTGGCTGGAGGACGTTTGGTCACATGTGTCTGTTGTTTGGAGATAATTTGTTTACTCACGTGGAACAGTTTGATGTCACTGCAGGCTAACCGCTAACCAGGTGCCATCTGCATGAAATATCAAAGCTAATGTTAATGTTCATGAGAATTACCCTTCTAGTCCCTTTGTACCAGTTATTTTATTTAGTTGTGTTTTCTGAATGGCATGAAACTTCTGAATGGCATGAAAGTTAGATTTCATCAGAATTCAGCGGCCACATTAAAGCCAAATAAGAGCTCACTAAACGTGTTTCCTCTCGATGGATGGAGAGATATTTAACTTATTTATTGTATCTGTCATCGTCTCCTCCAGATAACTATGCTCATGCTATGTTAGCTGAAAGCGCTAACTCCTATTATCTCATACTTTTAAGTTCCACTGAAACTGAAAGGCTTTTCAACAGAAGCTGGTCTCGTTATAGTTGATAGTTATGCAACGTAAATTTGACGTTGAGCCAATTTCGGTAAAAGCTAAATAGTTCACTGTGTAGTTAATGTGTGTTAAAGCTCAATGTATTTAGGATAAACATGAAACAGATTATTATTATTATAGATTGTTATACCCCAAAAGTATAAATAATAATACAAATACAGAACACACACACACAACATGACATAGAGGAGCCCAGAGAGAGACAGAGGGCGGCGAGGCCACCATGTTTCTTCACGTTACAACGGACAACATTTGAAGTTGTGAAACTTGTCATCGGCAGGGAGTGGTATCCTGCCAACACAGTGTGTTTATCGTCAGCCTCCTCTATTGTGATTGGCCGAGGAGTCCGTGGTGACTTGGCAGGCCACGGAGCATCTGACTGCTATCCAAACAAAGCGCTCGCTATCTGCTAGGCTTTTCCCAGCATTCAACTCATTAGCTTCACACACTGCAGAGTAAAACAAACTAACACAAAAACATGATCTAATACGGTTATGTTTTGGGTCATTCACCCTTTTGTTGATAGTATTCCCCTACATCAGGACATATTTACATGACCGGGGAGGGGCGGTGGTGAGACATTCTTGGTAATAACATCAGTTAGGGGACACACACACACACACACACACACACACACACACACACACGTTAGTCCATCCTCACCAGAATAGTTGAGTGTTTTCTCGACATCTTCCTATCTCTTCATCGTTCCAAGAACGTCTACGTATCTCTAACTTTGCTGAAAACTTCAGAGAGATCTGAGCTCTTTAAGCAAGCTTGGGTTGCAGAGAGGGCTCCGATACTGCTGTGTGCGAAATACATTCAATGTAAATGTAAAAAACACATGCAAATACTATAGTAGCATGGACACACACACACTGGTGCCAGGCCCCAGCCAGGGTGGGTGGCAGATACATGGGAGATAATGAAACACGGGTGTCAAAGGTCAAGCACGGGCCCACTAACCCCTGGCCTGCCCGGACACACCAGCACTTCAGCAGTTAAACAGTCAAGCGTGGCAGCAGTCAGTAAATCTAAGTTACAGCCCAGCCGGTCAGCTCCGGGGACTCCCCTTGTACCCCTTGTATCTAGATTTAATAGCAGGCTTACATCATTTTCTTGACCACGTTGACAAGGCGTTTGTACCGCATCAGGTCGCAGGCGGACAGAAACCTTTTAAATCGTCCTCGGTTTGTTGTGTCCCAATAGAAAACAAAGGTGGAACAAATAGTTTGGCCAGGGTTTGTCGGAGCTTGATTGGCTGGTGAACCTGTCATTGATAACTAGATCGTGGTCCAACAACAATTTGATTGGATTCAACATTTGCTGTACGTAAAAATTGCAGACAGACAAAAACGTGGAAAATTCAGCATACTTCTGTTATCCACCAACACACCATCCATCAAGTCCCGTAGAGAAAGCATTGACTCAATCCTGATACAAAAAACTGAGTGACAGTCAGTAGCCAGAAGACATTCAGCTCATCATCTAGCTTAGCAGTAATCCAGGCACAAAATAATACAAATACATCTCAAGGGCAGAGTGGTCCTTATAACCCAACCCCTCTGTCCACAGCTCCGCCTATTGTGACCCTAACCCTAACCCTCATTGTCATGGAGCTGGTGTTGGTCAATCTAAAGCCTATTGTGACTTCCCTCGTCCTCATGGAGCTGGTCAGGGTGTTGGTCTGGTGTCTGGTGTTGTCTGGTGTTGGTCAATCTAAAAAGTTTGCTTCGGGGTGATGAGTGCATTCTTAGCGCCTTGTGTTCAACACACATGTTTTTACACAGTCCATCTCGTCCTAGAATCGTCCCTGCCTTCCTGAATCATATGCAACCACTTTTAATGGTGAATCATTCAGTGTGTGTGTGTGTGTGTGTGTGTGTGACAATTCCAAAACAAAGGCATTTGTCAATACTAAAATCTGAGTCATTTCCTCTCATTAATGACATAAGTGTGTGTGTGTGTGTGTGTGTGTGTGTGTGTGTGTTGCCCCTTAGGCTAAATACACAAGAGAACGGATCAGAGGTTAAAGGCAGGTTAGAACTGGAAAGATGTTAGAGAGAGAAGGTCAGAGTCATTATTTTTACACAATACACATCGCTGTTATTGTCTTCCACCTCTCCCCTCTGTATTATCCTCCAACGCACTATTTGTCATTACATTGATTCCCAGAGACCACGTTACTTAGACACAGCCCACACATCGCAACACAAAGTGTTTTGCTAAACAGCCCATACATAACGTGTTGTCCAACGTGTTCTGTGTTATATAAGTGTGTTATACACACTTATACACACCTAAGTGTGTTATACACACTTATATAGCAGGCTAGCTTGAGATTAAGGGTAGCAGATACAAAGTGATTTCATTTGATTGATCTGTCATTTTCCCTCCTTTTTCTCTGTGTGTGTGTGTGTGTGTGTGTGTCCGTCCAGGTGCTGCCGTTTCCCAGTCAGGTGGTGTATAACCGTGTGGGGAAGTGTGGGAGCAGAACGGTGCTCATCCTACTCAGACTGTTATCCGAGAAACATGAGTTCAACCTCGTCTCCTCGGAAATACACAACAGGACACGCCTCACCAAGCATGAACAGGTAGAAGAACCCAGAACATCACAGAACTCTCCTCAACTTCCTTTTAACCCAATCAAAGTCTGCTGTAGTTTGGCCATGGCTATGAATCATTAGTTCAGTATATAAGGGATGTTTTGCCTTTAAAAATGTTTGACTAGAAATGTCCCCTTAAATATCTGTAGCTTATAAACCAGTAATCTCCCACGACCCCAGATGCATTTCAGGCGACCCCAAGTGGGCCCCGGCCCCAAGGTTAGGAACCCTGTCTCGGGTCGTACGACATAAACACCGTTGCCCCCAGCGACCAGGCCAGGGTTGGTGGGTTATGCTTCGGTACCGACCGGAGGCGGCTTGGTGCACTCTGCTGGGTCAGCGTTATTCAGCACCGGCGGGAAGTCGGCCTTCTTGAATGAATGAGATCGTAAATCTGAAAACAGTCGATGTTGCCTACAACTTTGAAGGGACTGCTTGTTGCTTGTAAGCCAATAAGTAACACATTGGATACTCTTGGTTCCAGCATGTCTTCACTGCTTCCCTGAGCATCACAAGGACGCAGCGTGAGGCTTTATTGGAAGGGTTAGGGTTAGTTAGGGTTAGTTAGGGTTAGGGTTAGTTAGGGTTAGGGGGAAAGCTGCTTTCGTTAGAGGAATGCCCGCGACCTTACGCAGAGGAACACACACCGCCACCTCTAAACGGGGGAATGATTTTCAGGAGTTCAAACAATAATCAGAACCTCCAGTGAGTTCTAATGATGTCCCCATGGGGATGTTTTGTGGAAACAAGTTTCCAATAAGCCAATAAAAGTATTAATAGACCATGGGAACAGTTTTTTTAGTCATGACTGTGGAGGCATGAGACCGTTGGACGATGTATGATTGACATTTATTTATGATAGATAGATTATTGATAAATAGATAGGTGATTTATTACAGACAGATGACCAGTAGATAGTCTGATATTGGAGTCTGATATTGGAGCAGCGTGTTGTTAACCATGAAGAGCTGACGCTCACACACAGCAGTGGAAACAACATCTTAATCCTCGTTACAACGTAACCATCGCTATGCAATCAGGGATCTTTAGAGACTGTGTGTTAGAGTGAGTGTGTGTGGGTGCCCTCACAAATACAACACACACTCACTCTCACACACACACACATGAATGTGCATGGTTGTGTGAGCACACGTATATGCGTGTATACACACGTTTACAAGCTCTGATCAAGTGCTGTCGAGTGTTTTGTGTTTCAAATGTTCCTTTGAGTGCTTGTTTACCCTGTTTACTGTGTGAGTGTGAGTGTGTGTGTGGACTTATGCAGATCACTACACAATATTGGCTACCTATAAAGCCACGGGATCTTGTCCTCTCGGGTTTATTCTTGTGTGGCCCCCCTGCCGGCCGGCCCCGCCATCTGCTAATGAGTTCTGCCTCCTGACAGGGCGCTCCCTCAGCTGAACCACGTGGGAGAGTACAGGGGCCGTCTCGTGGCCATGTCAATACTTTAGACTATTTTTGTGTGTGTGTGGTTCGGTGTGTGTGTGTTTTGGTGTGTGTGTGTGTGTGTGTGTGTGTGTGTTTTGGTGTGTGTGTGTGTGTGTTTTGGTGTGTGTTTCTGTGTGTGTGTGTGTGTGTGTGTGTGTGTGTGTGTGTGTGTGTGTGTGTGTGTGTGTGTGTCACACACACACTCCTTGTTTGAATACACGGACAGCACATAGCACCATGCTATTTGGTTATCATGGGCTATATGTGTGTCATG
>OMNO01075364.1:0-10406 GCA_900303215.1 Trachyrincus scabrus | reverse complement strand
GGTACAGGGAGGTGGAGAAGCAGGGAGGTGGAGAAGCAGGGAGGTCGAGAAGCAGGGAGGTGGAGGAGCAGGGAGGTCGAGGAGCAGGGAGGTGGAGAAGCAGGGAGGTCGAGGAGCAGGGCGGTGGAGAAGCAGGGAGATCGAGAAGCAGGGAGGTGGAGGAGCACGGAGGTCGAGGAGCAGGGAGGTCGAGGAGCAGGTCGAGGAGCAGGGAGGTCGAGGAGCAGGGAGGTGGAGAAGCAGGGAGGTCGAGGAGCAGGGAGGTTGAGAAGCAGGGAGGTGGAGGAGCAGGGAGGTGGAGAGGCAGGGAGGTGATGCCAGAGGTTGTTATTGTTTAAGCTAAGTGCATTTAGTTCTACTCGTGAATGATTTATTGTATACCAATTACTAGGCCTTGAATGTTAATAGAATAGCTCACATCTGAGGTCATTTCTACCCACACATTATATGTTGTATACTAAATGAATCAAGCCTTGCATATTAATAGAAACTAATCTGAATAAGAGATACATTTGAGAGGTAGACTAACTAACTATGACACCTGTTGGCCTCCTGCAGGGTCTTGGTTTCCTGGTCCAGCTGGGCCTTGGAGTCTCTGATCTGGAGTTTCTTGGCCAGCAGGAGGTTCTTGAGGTCCAGGAGTTTGTTCTGGCCCTGCTCCACCACGCCCATGAGCCTCTTCTCCTCCTGTGGGGAGACACAGTTACTCTACAGATGATCATATTTAGTCATTTAGCAGACGCTTTTATCCACAGGGACTTACAAGTGAGGCTGAGAACAACCAAAGCATAGAATCAAAGTTAGAACAGATACAAAACAAGTGGTGGTTGAGGAGGTGGTGGTGGTGGTGGTTGATGAGGTGGTGGTGGTTGAGGAGGTGGTGGTGGTTGAGGAGGTGGTGGTCGTAGAGTTGGTGGTGGTGGTAGTGCTGGTGGTGGTAGAGCTGGTGGTGGTGGTTGAGGAGGTGGTGGTGGTTGAGGTGGTGGTGGTAGAGTTGGTGGTGGTGGTTGAGGAAGTGGTGGTGATAGTGCTGGTGGAGGTGGTGGTAGAGATGGTGTTGGTGGTGTTTACCTCGGCCTGCTGGGCCACAGTGAGCTCCTCCTTAGCGATGGTCTCCTCCAGGTGGCTGAGCTTCCTCTGTTGCTGCTCTACTTGCTCCTGCTCATACTCCAGTTGGGCAGCCAGCCGGCCCCGCTGGCCTTCAAACTCAAGCCTGGAGGTAGGGAGGGTAGAGAGAGAGAGAGGTATGGTAGAGAGAGAGAGAGAGAGACTTAGGGTTAACACATCTTCACATTGCGATCATCTTGACATTATAAAGATCACCAGCTATCACTGAATTAGCACTTCTGGAGAAGCAGGCCCTAATGGAGAAGCAGGAAGAAGATGGGAGATGGATGTATGTACCGTTTCCTGTCCAGCTCTGACTGGTGCTTCAGGTGCTCCTGTTCGTACTGCCTGATGTTGTCCACTCCAATCTGTGCACAGAAGTCGGCAAACACCAGGTCCTCCATCTTGGAAAGGAACCAAAGAATACAGTCAACACACCGATCACCGACATTCAGCACTGACGGCCTAGCCAATCACTAGCGTCCATAACACAGACAGGCCAGAGACGTCAACACTGTACCTACTCCCTACCACTCGGCACTACCCCTCCATTTTGCACACTCCTGCGTAGTGTAGAAGCTGAGTTTTGATGAGAGCATGTGTTTTTTAAAATATATATATATATCATACAGCAGCTACCTGGTCCATTCTATATTTGATCGTCTTCATCTCCACCTCCTTCACCTCCATGTTCTCCTGCTGCATCTGAATCTCAGCATACAGGTTGACCAGCTCACTCTCCATGCTGGAGATCTCCTGTGGAGGACAAACAGTGGAGGAACACTAGCTGTGTTCAGTTTCCCCACCCAGCTACCGTTTAGAACCAATATGGCCGCTAGATGAATAAGGCCAATAGCACTTGATCCTCGGTCACCGATACAAAACAGAACTTTATTGATTCATGGTAAACAGACATACTGGCAACATCAAGTTAGCTAAAAACGCTACTAGCCTACTACTGGGCTGCTCTTTTATTAATTCGCTCTTTAATATCACAATACAATATGTTATATAACATATAACGTCGTTTAAGTTAAGGTGATCACACACCTGCGATGCTGTTAAATTGTACCGTGTTATTTCTTTTATCTGAAGTATATGTCGTATGTGTTGTATTTGTTATGTGAGGCCACGATAATCAGCTCAGTCTCTCTGAATGTCCCTATGTTCAGGAGTGGGATGAGGGGAGGGTCGTACTGCTTGGCAGTGAGGGATGCTCTTGCGGCGGAGGGTCTCCAGCTCTTTGTTGGAGTATTTTAGGCGGGTCTGGACCCCCTGAGCCTGAACCTGGACCACCTTCAGCTCAGACTCCTTGGCTCTGGACTTCACGAGACTCTGTCACAGGACCCCCACACACACACACACGGTTTCATTTTCATTTCAATATTTTAGCACCTTTAAGGATATGGCATAACAGTTTTTTTCTAATTCAGCAGAAGCAAGCACTGTGTTTTATGAAATACTGCATCAATACGCCTTTAACTCGGTTACCATCTACTCTTAACAGTCTATTTATTACTATGGCAACTGTAAAAGGTGATTTAACATGTGATCGCAATGACTTCAAATACTGGCTCGATAAGCGATGGGACGATAGAGACAGGGATACGTTACACCTCCGTATTGTTGTCATTATTTAAATGTAGTAACGGACTGACCCGCAGCTCGGCGGTCAGCCGGTCCTTGCGGTCCATGAGCTTCCTCAGGTCCTTCTCATCCCAGCAGCGAGCCTTGGTACGCAGGTCACTGGAGCCCCCGGACATCACCCCTGACTGGGTGAACAGGGTGCCGTCCAGAGCTACCGTCTACACAGGGTGACGGCATAAAAACTGTTCATATTTACATTCAGTCATTTAGCAGAAGCTTTTATCCAAAGCGACTTGACAAGTGAGGTGAGAACAATTAAAGCACACAATCAAAATTTGGAGCAGCTCTTAACAAAAACAGCTCATGAGATGTTCCCCGAAGACCCCTGACATTATGTCGAGATAGTCTAGTGATGGTCTGGTCCAGGGTGTCTGACCCACAGCCGAAAGGTTGTCCAGTCTACCTGGAGGAATCCTTGCCCTAACCCCTACCTACTCCTTAATGACATGTATCTATATTTCCCTGTCTCTTAGGATAAAGGTAGTGTCTCCTAAAGATGACTAAATCGTACATGAAAGGGGAATATTTACACCAATATAATACCTTGATGCGCTGCGGCCCGTCGAACGCAACACTCCGGGCGTCCCTGATGCTGTCACACACCACGGCGTTGCCGCAGACGAACTGCAGCACCTTCTTCAGCTTGGAGGCGGCCCCGGGGTTACACTGCACCACGTCCACCACCATCTTAGCTCCCTTCAGCTCCCTCAGCCGCTCGTTCAGCGGCCCCACCTGGATCACACCCCAACCCCAGGTGAGGACCATCACAACAACTTTATGTTTACTGTGTTCAGCAATCCTGGAATTAGGGATCCAGTATTGATATATCTGCCATGTTGTGGTGCAGTGTTATCTGCGGTGGCGATATAGCCATTGATTTCAATTACATTTTGTGCTGTTTCATTTGTGAAAACGATCACCGTTTATCGTTTTCACACGAATCTTGGGATTCATCATCCCAAGATTCCACACTAAAAGCACCAGTTGCCAGTTTCTTCATAATAAATGACCAAATGTCCTGTCTGGGATCTATCTTAAACGACTACAGAAGATAATAGAAGATAGTGCCAAAAAGCCCCTCCAGCCCCAACTTACGTCCAGGAAGTCGATGGGCAGGAAGGTCTCTGCTTCGGCCCGCTCTTCCTTCAGGTAGAGGATGCAGGTGCGGGCCACCTTCTCAGACGACACCACGATGGCGTTCAGGTAGCGGCCAAACACCTTGGTGACGGCCAGCTGGTACTTCCTATGGATGGGGCTGCACAGATCTACCAGGCGCCCGTACTGAGGAGAGACAACCTTTTAATTTCACGTCATTTATTCATGCAAGAAATTATTTAGTGATGTGATTTTCATAAGACATAAGACAGGACATTCAGGTTCATATTGTGGTTCCAAGGAACAAATTAATCTGATGATGTGTAATCTCTATAAACAGATATCTGCATATGAATGCAGCATCGGTAGGCCAGAGACGATGAGACGTACGATACGATTAAAGGATAGGATTAAACGTTCTTTTGTTGTATAAGGCAGGTATAACTGTCTGAGCAAAATGTGTGCGGGAAGTAATAGTGTATCGCAGGACCCCGTGCCGTATACATGCACCGTTTCACCCCATGTTATTAAATGTATAATATACATTTCCAATATCCATATATAATATAAAATGTACAACCTCAATGTTAATATAGAATATTAAATGAAAGTAAACTGTATTATAGTGATAATGAATAATACAAAATGTCAGCAGCAGCCTATGGAAGAATCTCTACTTGAGAACAATTTGAATTGGACTAGCTATCAAAAGTTATAGAGCTGCTGCAACAACAACAACTGGCCAGATGCAGAAGAGCCGCCATAGGAATCAGACACCGACGGAAGCACCCTAACGTCTCTCCTCACCACACTGTCGGGGTACAGCTTGCGGAGCTTCTCCAGCACCTCTGTGCGTCGCTGCTGTCGTCGGCTCTCCTGGTGGTCCAGTCGGGCGTTCCCCAGCTCCTCCAGCACCCGGCCCAGCTCCTCCTCCACCTCCTGGCTCCGCTGGCGGCCACGCTCCAGCTCCTCAACCAGGCTCCTCTCCTGCTGGGCGTACTGCTCCAGGGACACGCTGAATGACAAGGGTTAGAGCAGGGGTCTAACCCGGCTGTTTGCGATTTACTTTTTGTTGCGGTCTTTGCAGAAGACCCAGCTTGCACCGCAGATTCACAGCTGTAAGTTCATTTGTGTAAGTAAAGCTGCTTGCAGTGAAGACAGCGGAGGTTTACATTTACATACGGAGAGTTTTGACGCGTTGCGTCGCGGCGATTTCTCGCGGAAAATACATGAAGATATATATATTTTTAAATCTTATAAAATTGCTCCGCGTGCCAGTGTAAATGACCTCGCGTGCCCACTTTGGCACGCGTGCCATAGGTTGCCGACCCCTGGGTTAGAGTTTACATTATATCATGGTTATTGTTTTGGTTGGTCTGGTGATAAAGCATTCCTTTGTATGGATGTGTATGAATGTGTGTGAATCTATACTTGTTAATCCATAACATTACATCATAATATGGAAAGGCATCAGCTACTTTTCTTCTTCTTCTCTTTCTTTACTAGTTTTTTTGTGGGGGTAATTTTGAGTGATCTAATGGACTCATGCAGAGGCAGGCACAGCCAATCAGAACAGATATTCTGACAGCACATTTCACTCTAATAGCTGACGGATGGCTATGTCATCTCTAACAGATTACACTCAGAGTATAGCTCTTAAATCTTACCAGTGTTTCCCATACATTGGTTTATTATATCAACATTGACCGCCACATACTGATTTTCTATTTATTTTTTACTACTTAAGTCAAAAGCCTTCGCCGTTACGCAGTCATGCATTGTTGTTGAGGCTGTATAAAATAGGTTTGTTCGCCAACATTTAGTATCTGGCCCGGGGAGGCGGAGTTCCCCACATGACAAGTCTTAGAATAACGACGCTCCACATGTACAACTACATGTGTACATGTGTTAGACAGCATGACTGTTGTGAATGGTGAGAAATGACGTGTGTATTATATGTAGTGGTAGTGATCCTATGAATCTGCCACACATTCAAGTCAGTTTTGAATTGACAATTAACTTTACAAAATATAAATACTATTGCATTATCTCTTTCGGCTGAATAGCAGCTTTAATTTCGTAACATAAGAAAAGAAAAAAAAGGATGAGTATCGGAGCTACGCAATAGACCCCAGCCACCGATACCACATATTAGGCCAGTATCGGACAGATACAGATCCACAGTATCAGACAAATACCCCCAGTATCAGACAGATACAGATCCACAGTATCAGACAAATACCCCCAGTATCGGACAGATACAGATCCACAGTATCAGACAAATACCCCCAGTGTCAGACAGATACAGATCCCCAGTATCAGACAGATACCCCCAGTGTCAGACAGATACCGATCCCCAGTATCAGACAGATACACATCCCCAGTATCGGATCGTGCGTCAACATGGGAGTCCAGTGTGGGCCATACTTGCAGCTATTGGTGTACTCCTCCATCTTCTCTGCTCTGTGGCTCAAATCCTCCATCTGACTCTGCTGGTTCTTGACGCCAGCCTGCGATCACAACAACATGCATTACAAGTCCTGCTCCGTTTAACCAAATATGCATGTGGTTAAACGTACTATGCATGTATGTACACAAACATTCAGAGAGCTTCTCAGGGTACCTCTACTTTCTTCTTCTTGCTCTGGTGGAGGGCGATCTTGTCGTGGTCTGCCAGCACCTCCCAGTGCAGCTGGTCGGTCTTCTGGCAGAGGAGGGCCGTCTGCTTCCTAGCCAGCTCCTTCAGGTCCCTATACATCTCCAGCTGCACCAGAGGAACATCTCACTCAAGAGAACTATATCTATACTATAATATAGCCAGCTCCTTCAGGTCCCTATACACCTCCAGCTGCACCAGAGGAACATCTCACTCAAGAGAACTATATCTATACTATAATATAGCCAGCTCCTTCAGGTCCCTATACGCCTCCAGCTGCACCAGAGGAACATCTCACTCAAGAGAACTATATCTATACTATAATATAGCCAGCTCCTTCAGGTCCCTATACGCCTCCAGCTGCACCAGAGGAACATCTCACTCAAGAGAACTATATCTATACTATTATATATCAGGGATGTGGTCCCATCATGGCAGGGAGGCATGAGCTCCACTGTGGACGCTGAGAGCCATTTCCTGCAATCTAACATGAATTTTCATTTAACTTTAAACAGAAATATAAAAAGGTCCAAGAAATGGTGTGAGATGTTCCATGTCGTCTATGGGACAATAAATGGAAAAGCAGGGACAACTTAAAATTATTTACATATTACATTTTTATAGTCTAAATATTGAAAATAATACCAGTTCAAAATACAGAAACCAAGATGGCCTCCTTTACCTCCAGACACACCACACCAGACTCCGCCTCACCTGCTCCTCCTTTACCTCCAGACACACCACACCAGACTCCGCCTCACCTGCTCCTCCTCCTTTACCTCCAGACACACCACACCAGACTCCGCCTCACCTGCTCCTCCTCCTTTACCTCCAGACACACCACACCAGACTCCGCCTCACCTGCTCCTCCTCCTTTACCTCCAGACACACCACACCAGACTCCGCCTCACCTGCTCCTCCTCCAGGTGAATGTCCTGACCCCCGGAGGTGCCGTCCTCCGGCATCCCCCTCTCGTAGCGCCTCCAGACCGCATCCAGCTCTGCCATCTCCCGCCTGACGTCCGCTATTTCGGCCTCCCTCTTGGCCATCAGCCGGTGGGTCTTCTGCAGCGCCAGCCTGGCCTCCTGCGCCTTCTTCACGTGGTGGGAGGTGTTCACCTTGGTCCTGATGTACTGGGACTGGCCCTGGGTCAGCTTCTGCTCCTCCGCACTAGGCAACAACAATACAGTAGTAACGCAGTGGTCACCGTAGTAATGGCTCTGCTGGGACAGGCCCAGGGCTCTTGGCATTATACTCTGTGTGACGTTAATTCAGTGATTTGTTTCTGTTATACATGTTAGAGAATGGCTGCTGAAGACGTGTGAAAAGACAACTATGTAGCACTGAACTGTGAAGTTAGACCATTAAACAGTTTTTCATCCTTTTTGGGATTTTTTGGGCACGTCTGAAATGGGGGCTCGATGATGCACTGGGGCCCCTGGGGCCAGTCTCATCCACCGCCGCTGTGTTGTACACACTGGTTAGTCTGGTTAGTCTACCTAGAGTTAGTTAGTATAACTATAATTAGTTAGTCTAACAGCTAATTGTGACGAACAAGCTAAAACAAATAGCCGAACCGAGTGGGCGTTAACCAGAACCGTACAACACAATACGAAAAGAGAACAAGCCTTTTCCTTTCTCTCTCTCTCGATTTCCACAAACAGACACCCGGGGGTCGTACTACACACCGGAGGTCCTTCTCCATGCACAGCTGCTCTCTGGTCAGACGTCCGTGCACCTTCTTGAGGGCCTTGACGGCGACCTCGCCCTCCTCCACGCTGCTCCTCTTGGCAGCCGCCCCCTGCTGCTGCTCCCCCAGGCGGGAGGCCAGGGCCGAGATGTCCTGCTGGTTGTGGTACAACCGGAAGAGGATGAGCTGCAGCCGTCTCTGGGCCAGATTGTCCACCATCGCCTGGTACTTCTGGGCCTGCGGAGGGGGTGGAGGTCACGGGTCAAGTACTTTATTCATTCCAGGCGGGAAATTCGGGTGTCACCGCAGAAAGTACAGGACAGAATTTAAAACAGAAAATTAAAACAGGAATAAAACCATAATATACAGAGTAGTAGAACTTATGAGCCATAGAACTGCAACTGCTAGAATGTGCACTGTAGCACGACACTCTGTAAAGATCGTGTTCTAGTATCGTCACATCACTGTCTTGCCTCCAGTTTCTCCTGGGACACCTGCTTCCTCTCCGCCGTGGCCGTCCTCTTTTTGTAGAAGCTAAACTGAGTGTCATTCTTGGCCTTCTGCAGAGCCTCTCTCTTCTTCTCATAGTCGGCAGCGTACTCGTCCGATTGGCTGATCCGCTCAAACAGCTTGGTTCTTTCCTTGGGGCTTTCCATCGCGATGGACTCCACTGCCCCCTGTTGGTAAAATAATGACAATACAAACACAGCAGAAGGAATAGGGCAGAGTTATACATGTTATTTTTTACTTCAACTTATTGTGTATCTCGATATATTTTGTAGGTCCTTGCATATTCCCTGGATATTTTATCACTTTTTAATTGTTATTACCATTACTGTCCTGTACTGTCCTGTACTTCTACCCGAATTTACGGTCTGGGATAAATAAATACAATCTTATCTTATTCCACTTCTGTGTCAAATAGTAGCATATGTGGTGGGTGTATACACTGGTGCTTCATGCATTTATGGCTCTGTCTATGTGTAGGATTTCTCGTTGCTAATTCAGTGATATCTCTTTATATGGTGAAGATGATGTGTCGCACAATTGAAAATATTTGCAACGCAAATCAACTCGTCTATCGTCGATCTACTCTATGTTGTTTTCACTGTCTGCAAAAATGTACTGGAAAACGTAGCAGGAGAGACGAAAGCGGGCTTATCAGAGGTGGGCTACGCAGGTGGGTATCCGGCTATCCGACAGAAGTATAAATCAGACTATAGAAGCACAGAGGTTTAGGGAGGTTTTTCAAAATATCAAGCTTAGTCTTCTCAATGTTATTTTTGACGACCAACTATCCAAGCTGTCGTGTCTTGAAGCTTCCTTGTTGCTGTTTATTCGACCAACAGCAACTTATTGGACATTAGTAGACTGGTGTAGAGGTGAAAGCAATGTCGCCTGGGAAATGTAAATCACTGCTTACCTGGAATACCAGACAGTTTCGAGCTTTGGTCACAATACCGATCTTCTCCAGATCCTTCTTGTAATTGGCCAGGGAGACATGTACACCGTTGACATAATATTCTGATGAGTCACCTGGAAATGGACTGAGTGTCAGAAAGAGGCTTTTGCCTAAATCAATAAATAGCTGTTTAATGGTAGATTCATAGCAGTTTCACAGATGCACTCAATACACCATTCATTTCCAAGACCATTACATACACTATACACCGCGGCCAATGGAAAATGAATATGAATAAATATAAATATGAATACCATATGTGTTATGTTTTTGGTTTATGTAGTCCAGGCCTATATAATGAACAACATGACGTAATTGAAAACGTTTTCTGGGTTGCATACAAAATGCCCCCTGGAACAAAAATATAAATGTATAATTACATTATTATCACTATATATGTGTAATAAATAGCGTAATTTACAGCAACTTATAACATCACCGCGACACTATTCAAGTAGCTCGTTTGTTACAAAACCCTTAATAGACGTAATAAAGATGTAAAAGATGGGATTGCAGAGCTCACCCGAAATCTTCCTGAAGAAGATGACCTCCTCCTCGTCGTCCCCGCAGCAGGTGATGGAGACCCCGGCCGGGCCGGAGACGGGCCGCCCGATGTGGGCCCCGTGGACCAGGTCCTTGGTGCTCCTCACTCGGAGGGAGCTGACCCGCTCCCCCATCACGAAGCCCAGCGCGTCCATGATGTTGGACTTCCCTGGGGGGGGGGGGGGGGATTTTTTTTTTTTTTAAAT
>OMNO01075096.1:0-11488 GCA_900303215.1 Trachyrincus scabrus | reverse complement strand
TTGTAAATACCACTCGACCATAGGATGTGTACATATTAGGCCTAGCGATAGGAAATGGCTCAAAGAGAATTCAGATGTGTCGTCGGGGAGCTCACACTCAAGAGATGAAGACTGAAGCCGGGGGGGTTGTCCACATGCGACCAGAATGGACAGAGAGACCGGTTCCCCAGGCTGGTTCAACTGGTTTAACAGACTCACATGATCGCTATGATGTCACGGCTCACAAAGGGTTTACATGCTACTGTGGCTCGCTAGCCAGGCTTAATTTGACTCAACATTCCCAAATGGTGGCATCTCGTTTATCTGAGCATTCGTCGTTATTTCATCACCATCCAAATCAATTAAAAATGGATTTGCTGGTAAACCATGGATGCCTACAATTCCCAGAAGTCTCTTTGACCTCTCACCCCATTGGCTTGCGACTTGCTAAGCTGTCATTTCAACCCATGACACCTCAGTGGAGGTAGACAGGAACTCAAAGTACTTTTGGCCACTTGCCCAGGAGCTAAAGTCCAGTACTTTATTGATGGTCTTTGATCATTGTCCAACCAAACCAGGAAGCGTTCTCTCTGTCCATTCTGAGGTTATTGTGGGTTACCCACCATTTTATTTTCTTCTGGTCATATGATAAGCTTAAGTATATAGGTTATTCTGATACGCTTATGTACTCATTCTCCATCTGGTGGAAATCTGTCCTCACACAGTTGCTTTTATTTAATTTTATGATTATTTTTCTTTTCATTGAATGTCAGTTTGTTTGCTAGCTAGTGTGCCGTGCTGGTCCGTCTTTATAGCTGGTTGGGGCATGCTAATGCAAATGCTAACTGGACCCATTACAAGAGTATGTCCCCCTTTCCTTCCTGTGGAGACGTACTGCATTCTGGAATCCTCTTCTGGAAGTTATTACGGGGCTGGAAGGGGGATGGGAGAAGACACATACCTCCACCGCCTCCATTTTGTTTTCCTAAATGAACAGAAGCGTTCATTAAAAGGTTCAGTAAAGCCAGACTGATGCTTGGACGTAGAAGCGGAAGGGAAGGGGATGTGGTCGGAGTGAAATCGTTTGATTTGACGACGACGAACGCGCTCGCCACAGCTCTGTAAGGACGACGAGTTAGCGACGCTATGCTAGCGTCCGGCGTCTCTCAGCAGGAATTCACACAACACAACATAACTCAATATCAAAAGGACACTGCCTCAAGTGACGGACAGTCGAACTGTCCAGTGGCACCCGGTCGCGGTGGTGGACGACGTGCCTCTTCATACACCACAACTAGCCATTGGATCGGAAATGCCTCAACTTCTGAAATAGCCAATTACACGAGGAGAACTCCTCACAGCTTTAACTGAGCAGCCAATCAGGCGCCATGCTTAGGATGACCAGTGCACCAAGCGCTGTTGGGAGTTGGGAGTTTAGCCACCAGCTGCTTCAGTGATGGACTTCAGACTGTGAACAAAAAAGACTCGATGTCCCGCTCTGCCAATCACAAAATATCTCCATAGTGGTAAGCCTTCAGATACCAGCCTTCAGAGTCTACAGAGATATCTCACTGCGTTTCAAAAGACATTCAAGTGGACTTTACAATATCATAGTGTTGTCACAACATCCACAACAAGGGGCGTTCTGAGGCGACATTTTGGATCCATTTATCCATTCGATGTTAAACTTCTCTGGTCTGGTTTTCCTGTAGATCTGTTAAGAAAAGGCTGGCTTTCAGGTGCCAATCACATTTTATCTCATAACAAGCAAACCAAAAGGAGCGTAGTGACTTTAATTGACATGTTTGGCCCAGCGTTGGCTAAAAATGAACCCCAAAAATGGCAGCATGTGTGTGAGGTCTCCTACAGCCCCTCATCTCAACCCAGGTCAGAAGGTCCACCTCTGTAGCCTTTAGCATAGCTAGCTCTGTGCTGGGCCTCTGGATCAGATACCTCAGATTCACCGCAAACCTTTGACAATACAAACAAGGGACACACATACACACATACACACACACACACACACACACACACACACAGCCTCGCTCATGCCTCAACAACCGCTGAAGTGTTTTTCATTCGGATTATATCATATAAAACTAAATAACTGCCAGATTTTTGTTTCGATTTTTTATTTTTTTTTGGTAGCCTATAGTTTCTTCTTGTGTACAGATGATTGTTCAAAACAGGTTTGCTGCTGTCAGTGGACCATCCAGTGTGCGGGTCCGAGCGGCCTGTCTCCTGTCTTACCTGTTCCCTTGTCGCGTCTCCCCATCTGTCTGTATCCTGTCTTCTGTCGCCCCCCCCTCCCTCTCAACCAACCATACTGACAGTAGTACACAAAATACTACCTCCTCCTACACATAGAAACGTGGAAAATAGAGAATTTTCTTAGTTTAAATGTCAACACTTAATTGTGTGGAACTATAAATATGTACATTTTTATCTCTTCTAATCTCTTTGGCAAATGCTGGATGATGTTCTTTCCGTACAACACCAATCTAAAAAGGATCACATGCAGAAAAGTTGACCGTCGGTTAAAAACTACCGGGTGGGAAAAGCAACCACATCCAGTCCAGTTAACCTAGTCAACCTAGTGTCACTCCCACATCCGGTCTAGTCAACCTAGTGTCACTCCCACATCCGGTCTAGTCAACCTAGTGTCACTCCCACATCCGGTCTAGTCAACCTAGTTAACCTGGTAATCCCCCTGGTAATTTCTCACCCTGGCATAAACAAACCCAGTGATGACACCGCTTTGTCCCATCAATGAAATGTCCTTCCTCTGCTAATTTCGTGACTCTTCGTGTCTCTTACGAACGGTCCCTAAAACAGTTAGATGTACTTTTTGTTTGTTTCTTAAATGAGAATTATGTCAAATTTAACATAAAATAAAAATACAAATGTTACCATTCTGTTGTGTGAGCATATTGCGGTTAACCCAAAAAGGAAACGAACAACGGGATCCAGTTCTAACTTAAATGTATTTCCTATAACGATACTTCTAAACGTGGTTCTTTTCAAATGCTAAAACAAATCAATAATCTAGCATGCTACAGCCCGCCCCTATAATGAGTTAATTAATAGAAGACTGGTGCCTTCTTAACGTGTGCACTTATTAACGTTCCTCTTGAGGGAAACCGAACAACACAGGATCGGACCTTTCCGTCGCGACCTAAATCAACTATTTGAAATATCCCCATTTTCCATGAATGCTTTGGGAGTTTTTCTTTGCTCACTACCACGTCTCCCGTCTTCATTTCGCTGTGTTTCTTTTCGTCTTATTAGAACAGTGAGCGGATCTTAATTCCATGACATATTCTTTCCTCCATCTTATCCAGAAAGAATCCATTCATTTCTGTTGGCATTTGCAGGACTTGTTTAGTTGACCTCATCAGAGTGGTCAGTTGTTGTCCGGTTAAAAAGTGGGCTGGTGTGAGCGGGGTGTGTTCCTCTGTGAGCGGGATGTGTTCCTCTGTGAGCGAGGTATGTTCCTCTGTGAGCGCAGGCATGTCTTTACTGACCTGACCATTCTCTCCCACGTACCACCCTACCCTACCAGGCAGGTCCTACTACCACCCTACCGGGCGGTCCTTTCAACTATAAACTGCAAATTTCTGCAAATAATTCAGTCAGTTTTCAGTTTTTTTAACACGCTTTTAAAAACGATTGCCCTTCGATCAGCCCTTTTAAACGTCTTTGCGTTGTCCGAGTATATTGTGTGGCATATTCCTCTGCGTGCCATAAAGGTTTCGGTGCTAAGGTCAGTCACTCATTTGAGATGGATTGCTCTAGTGACTGCACGTGCGATGTATGCTTTTGAGTTGGGCTGACAATAAAGTGGGCCTGCAGGCCTAGCAAAGTCTACTCTGGTTACTTGGCTGTCCAGGTGATGGCGCTGACATCTGTGGTCCGTGTTTGGCTTTGTGTTTATGACGGCGGGCGTTCACTAATCGCTTGGTAAGATGTCTTCCTCTTATGATCCAAAATCTTTCTCGCGCTTGGTTGAGGGTGTCCTGGACGCCTTACCTGCTCGTGACATCTTTTCACTTGTCATTTGAAGTCTGCCTCCTACTGGTAGGGTACCTTCATCCTCCAGGAATTAACTGAGTTCGGATTTTGGATTGAGCGCTGATTTCCTGTCCTATTTATCTGTTTGATTACACTGTGGATCTTTTGACTTTGTGTGATTCTTGTATCGTTCTTTTTTTTAGGCAATTATTGAGTCAGTCCACGTATGCACTTGTGGCATTTCTACCCGAAGGCGAGTGGCAACATAGTTAGCGAGTCTTGCTCCAATGAGGCTCCAAGTCGGTGTAAAGCCACTTGAAAAGGCGCTACTCGTGTCTCCGGTGCCATCCATCTCCATGCTCCTGACGCAGCTCTTCCCCTGCTACCTGGACACACTGGTGGTGTCCGGGTGCCTCTAGTTCTATACACTGGCCATGTCTCATATTACCCAGCTTCACTTTGACTCAGTTAAAAGTTCTAGAGCCAAATGCATGTCGTTTGATTGTTTCTTCTCCGACCTTCTGGAGTTTTAACGCGTGACTTATTTTTTAACAGAGCGGTGTTGGCTACCACCATCTAAAAGGCAGCAGGTTAACTGTCTCTTAACAGGGGTCTCATCCATGGGCCTCCTGTGGCTGTCTGGAATAGGACCGTGTCTTTTGGAGTTGCAAGAATGACGTGGGTTCATTGACATTAATCTAATCTTTCGATACCCCATCTCTTGTACTTGTGATGACGTTTTCTACAGGTCTCACAGGAGATGCCTTCGGTCCTGCGGTCTCTAGCCGTGTGCCTCGGTCCAAAACACAAGTCATCTTTCGGTTTTTATCAGATTTTCGTGTTTCGCTTCAACGGTCACCTCCCTACTGTCTTTTGGCCTATGGCCTGTTTTTGTCCCATAACAAACACTGTCCGTGGGTTGGTCAGTGGCCTGCCGCTCGTGTTCTCCTTCCTGTTGTGTTGGCCTTTTGAACGTAACTCAGCAGGTCCTCCACATTCCATGAATCGTCCTCTTCTTGTCTGTTGAATTGTGTCATTGCTTCAGGAATCAGCTTCATCAGGACGCGACACAGGCGCTGCTGACACTGCTCCCATGCTCGTTTGATTTTTGTTTGACGTTCGCTGATCGCTTCTTCACAGTCCAATGTTTTAGAGACTTCTTCCAACTGATCCGTTTCTGGGAGATTCTCGGCTTCTTCTTTGAGATTGAATTGCTCCATTAACTCTTCCAGTTTCGATTCATCGCACTGCACCTGATCTTCATCCAGTTCATGAAGAATGTTCTGGTGTGTGCATCACTCCTCGTCGCTTTCTTAAAGTTCAAGCACTTCTGCCATTGTTTAAATGTCCTTTTTGATCTCGCAATCTTCCGATAACTTCTTCACTTCAAAGTTTTCATTTCCCAGGGTTCCGGCGCCAAATATTGTAGTTAACCCAAAAACGATCAAACAAATCAATTTGCATACTACAGCCCCGCCCCTATAATGAGTTCATTCATAGAAGACTAGTGGAGGACGTCACTTGGTTTCTGGGCGTGTCTGGGTGCACCTCCGTGTAGCTTCGTTGCAGCAGAGCATAAGCGTAACCTACACATTAGTGTAGGTTTTGCAACAACTTTTACCCAACTGAATACCATCGACGTTTTATTGACACAATGCGAACTTCGCTAAAATCGGGACCACTTTAAAATCAATTTAATCCAAAATATGAATGAATAGCATTTGTCTGATGCCTATACACTAGAGACGTTATATAGACAGATTTATGCAGGTGTAATGTAAATGTCAAATTGAAACACCAACTTGAGCTACTCGACACTTACTATGCACATTCTAAGATAATATGGCCACTATGGGACCGAAGGGCAGAACACACATAAAGCCATGAGGAAGATATTACTACACAGAAATCATCCAGCAAGTCATATAGGCCTATAACTCAATGTCTAGGACATTGCCACAGAACACAAAATCATGTTCCAGTTACTATAGTGAAAAGTCAATAAAATAATACAAAATAGTAGAATATTTTCGATTTCTAATCAGTGACGTTCATTTATAAAATCACCATGATTGGCTTCTTACACATGTAACCATACGCTCTTTGTTGCCATCTAGCGGCCGGTGTGCGAATTGCATGCTGCAAATATCAGACCTATGGGCGGTATTTCTGTCTCTCACATCTCTTGTATATAGAGGGAAGCCACTTGCGCATGTAACAACGTATAACAGCAGTCAATGGACAAAGCTTTTAACATCCCAGCACAGAAATATGAATGCCCGGCTGATATCTGCACTAGTAAGATGCACAGAGACTTTTACATTTACAGAAGCGCGCTGCATTTGCTCGCTGGCGCCCTCTGTCGGCCAGCCACCACGAATCACAACAACCTTTTTAATAGCCATAGTTTGAGTGGCGTTTCGTGTCTTGTCTCGAGTTGTCCTGCATGTGTAAGTCGCCTGTTGGAAGTTGCTGTGAGTGACGCAGTGGGATTGTAAATTCCCAAACATATGCCTGTCATATATGCCTGTTGCTCACCGACTTCCTCTCTGCTGAACAAGCCTGTATAAAATCACGCGTGAACGACCAGCTCTGTCACACAGTGCTTTTATGCAGCAGTAATTTCATCGTAGGCAGTTGATGGAATTGATGTAGGGAAAACTTATATGCAAGATCATGTACATTAACTATCGATCGATCGTGATATTAGATGTATTAGCAGCTTTGATTGGCCTGTGTCTTTGTTTGTAGCTCACACACATTGGTGATTCAAATAGTTCACCTTGGACTCTAAAGTGTGGTGATCTCTAAGGAAGGGGGAGAAACGAGTTGTATTGGTTGTTGGAAAAATCACCATCAATACAACCGCCAAAGTTTGACTCATTCAGTACCTCCATGGCTTCATGTGTCCTGTTGTCAACGGACCCGAGGGAAGCATGGAGACACCAGCTCTTATCCATGACCGAGGGGATCCCACCCCTTGCTCAAGGAGTCAACCGAAACATGAACACCTAAACGCTGCTCCTGATTGGCTGAAATGATGCCACTTCCTGTAGTGGTTCACCCGGCACCCCTTTCAGCCAATCGGATACAGTGATAGGAGCGTCTGTTTCCGCAGGGACCCCCAGGTTCCTCCATTAACGAGAGCCCTCGTACAGTGAAACGCAGCGTGCTGATTGGTCGTTGATGGAGATGCTTCTCTCTGACGCTGTCTTCACTGCTGCCTCTAATATGTGCTCGCTTAAACACACACGCACACACATGCACTTAAACATGCATGCACACACACACACACGTAGACATGCACTTAAACATGCACGCACACACACACATGCACTTAGACATGCAACTCCATTCACAGACACAAACACACACATGGAAGGATGCCAACATCCGAGCAACCACACACACAAACACACACACACAATGTGCATGCTAGTTCACACACACACACACACACACACTCTCCTTCACCAGCAGTTTTTTGCCAATGGCGCACCTGTACTTTGTGTCTCTTTATGCTCACTAGACGTCTAGCAGAATACACATACTTTGCCGTCATGGTTGGTCACTATAGCAACGCGTGCACCGGTACCGGTGTGTGACAAGCGTCCATGCAAAATGCTCAAGTTTAAAAAAAAGTATGAAAATAAAAGTTGAAAAAAATGTAATAAAAATGAGTGAATGCACATTTTTGCTGTGTTGTAACCTTGGTGTGCCTAAACCCACCGCCTTATTTAGCCACAGTATCAGGGGTTTTTCAAATAACAAAACACAGGAATATTTTTATTTACTTACTGAAGTAAGACCGGCTTAACTATTCTTCTATTTTCCTTTGTCAGTGCCCCCTATAGACGCCAGACGTCAGATGTCTGTGTGTAGAGTTCTCCTCAGTAGACTCGCGGTATTAGGAAGGGGTTGTTCTACAATGTTCCTTTTATATTTCATCATCATCTCACTGTTCAGGGTCATTATTTCGTAGGTCGTTGGCCCTTCTCGGGGCCTTCAACAAGGCAGACTTATCTTCCCAAACCAACACAGGAGTGCAGTAATTGGATCTGCGTCGGCCGGCCCTTTAGCGGTCCGGTTCGCAGCATTGTGTGTGTGTGTGTAAAGTTTTGTCCTCGTTCGCTGTTCAAGCGATCCACTCCTGAAAAAGAAGAAGAATCCCATTTGAAAAGTTCTGAATATAAATAATCTCTAAAAGTCCCAAGATAAGTACATTCACCCCATGGGTTTTTCCCCTGTAAGAAATGTGTCTTTTCTACATTGTCACACTGTCGTCACGGCATCGATAGTCCAACGCAGACATGAAATGTGATGAACATTAATTGTGATCAACATGAGATGTGATGAACATGAAATGTTTGAACATGGAGTGTTAGATGCGTGTCTCTGCATGTTTCACTGCGTGTTGCTCTGTTTTGTTTCTGCTCTTCTTTCTGAAGTTGATCTGATGTACGTTGAGTTGGTGTCTGTAGTATAATACTGATGATGATGTTTCAATGGGCTGGGGATCACCAATAAACCGCTGTAAATAGTGATGCAAAGAGGTCCCCGTGTCTGGTCTCCTTCTCTGAACATTATGCACAGTATTCACATTTATCACATTTACATGTTGTCATTTAGCACAGAGATGACCCGCCCACGTCGGTACTTTTGACCCAAGACCCAGCAAATATTTTGTGGAGTAAAATAAGCAACTCCATTGCATTACCATGTCAAAAAAAGGAGAAAAGTAAGACTTAATCAATACAGTATTCTCCTTTTCTGTCTTAAAACATACAAATGATCAAATGGAACAGACAAGGCATGTAGTCATGCATATATAGCTTATTATGGCCCTTATTGGCGACCCACTCGGTCCCCGGTTGCGACCCACAATGGGTCGCGACCCACTTGTTTGAAACCCACTGATTAAGCTGCAGATGCGTTCATCCAAAGCGAGGCAAGGGTCAGCAATAAATCAAAGCAATAAAGCACACAAACACAAACAAACACCAAGTCGGTTGTCAAGGAGTGTAAGAAGAAGAAGAAAAAAGATAAGGAGGTAAGGAGTCTAACGAAGATCAGATAACTAACTTTAATGCTAAATAATCATCCGGCCAAAAAGTGTGCGGGTGAAAGAGTAGGCCAGGCCTACGCTGCACAGATCGCCTTGGTCTTCGTCTTGCAGCTGATTTCACTCTGCAGGCTGCACCTGCCGACTGCCACTTTCACGCCGCTGTTTAGGTTGTTACTTTGGTAAACGTTTGGATTTTTCTTTCCTGATTCCTAAGTAACTATACCAACACTCAAAAGTAACACGTGAGTGATTACAGGTAGGCCTACATTATATTGCCACGTAGTTATTTTGCTGTTTTTTTTTTTTTTTTTAATGAAATGAGCATTTTCAAGGCGAATGCCCAATAGCACGCCGCGCCTACACACGCCGTCCACTAGAGGGCGCCAGTGCTCTGCTAATTCACACACCGTCCACTAGAGAGCGCCAGTGCTCTGGTAATTCACACACCGTCCACTAGAGGGCGCCAGTGCTCTGGTAATTCACACACCGTCCACTAAAGAGCGCCAGTGCTCTGGTAATTCACACACCGTCCACTAGAGGACGCCAGTGTTCTGGTAATTCACACACCGTCCACTAAAGGGCGCCAGTGCTCTGGTAATTCACTTACATCAAGCTCAGATTTTTCTATCAAAGAATGAAAACTTTCACAAAAGCAAGTCGGAGGAAGGAATGAGGAACCCATGAGGATCTCGACTGAGGGACCACGATGTCAGGTCAGCAAACATGACAACAATAATAGTACACTTTATTTATGTAGCACCTTACATGATAAGCACATTTATAAAACAGTAATGGATCATGTTAACCGTATGGCTAAAACAGTAGACAATAAGAAATAGCCTGTTTTACTTCCCACCCATGTGGGAAATAAAATAAAAACTAGAGTTGAAGTGAAGTTAATATAATAAAAGGAGCAAGTGTATGATAAACAACAATGACTTAAAAATGTGAAGCAGTGGTGAACTGGTTTTCCATCTATAATCTAACCTTGTGAAACACTTACAATAACGTATAGTATCAGTCTGTCTGTCTGTCTGTCTGTCTGTCTGACGGGAGTCATTCAAACATCATTCGCTCCCATTTTCACCAGTTGGAAAATATTTAATTTTATTCACACACACACACACACACACACACACACACACACACAGCAACTCAGCAACACCGTAGCTGTCACTGTAGTCGCTGCAGTGTCCACTATTTATGATACGCTCATTCATAGACTTACTGGGAATTATATTTTAGACACACGTCATTAAGGAGCAGGTAGGGGTTAGACAGTACAGAGACAGGTCATTAAGGAGCAGGTAGGGGTTAGACAGTACAGAGACAGGTCATTAAGGAGCAGGTAGGGGTTAGGGGGTGTCTTGCTCTAGGATGCCTACAGGTAGACTGCAGACATTGGGGATCGAACCCCGAACCTTTTGGCTATGGAGTCAAACACCACTAACCACTAGAGACACTACCCACCTTCTCTCACAGCTGCTAATTGCTAAGCTAACGGCTCACCTGGCTCGTGTACAAAAACAACAAATCAAAATATCCCCTGAGGTGTTCACATACACACGCACACACACGCACACACACGCACACACACGCACACAAATAGGAGCTTACGCACATATGTACGCACAAAGACACACCCAAACACACTCACACATGAGTTATTTTTCATTCTTAGTCATATTCGGTTGTTCTTGTAGCATTTCGGTCGGCCTCTGCTTCCTGGAAGGTTGTGTCATCATCATCATTAAACCTAATGTAACTGTAGAGCAGACACACCTCTCCTAATTTAACTGTAGAGCAGACACACCTGTCCTAATATAACTGTAGAGCAGACACACCTGTCCTAATATAACTGTAGAGCAGACAGACAGACACACCTGTCCTAATGTAATTGTAGAGCAGACACACCTGTCCTAATATAACTGTAGAGCAGACAGACAGACAAACCTGTCCTAATATAACTGTAGAGCAGACACACCTGTCCTAATATAACTGTAGAGCAGACAGACAGACAAACCTGTCCTAATATAACTGTAGAGCAGACACACCTGTCCTAATATAACTGTAGAGACGCTTGGCTCTGAGCGTATTCTGGAAGCATCTGGTGTATATGTCCACTTGATGCTTGTTGTTAATGTTGTATTTGTAGCACATTGATTCAGAACTGTTAAAAGGGGTGAAAAATAATACACATTATTGACCAATCAGGTTTAAGTGTTTAACAACACTGTGGTTTAAAATAGACTTGTGAGTTATAGCAGGGAGGAAACTTTTGGAATTAACTCTAAACCTAACTCCCTAACCCTAAACTCAACCCTGATGTGTATGTGTGCATGTATGTGTGTGTGTGTGTGTGTGTCTGTGTGTGTGTGTGTGTGTGTGTGTGTGTGTGTGAGAGTGTGTGTGTGGACACATGAGCAGGCTCTG